>ML273871.1:1583-37151 GCA_005239495.1 Nicotiana undulata | reverse complement strand
TATCTGTCTTACTTGCTTATTTCTGTTGCCATTTTTCCTGCTATTATATAAAATTGCACAGGTACATATGTTGTGTTGGTCCTAGCCTCGTCACTACTTCGCCGAGGTTAGGCTCGACACTTACTCAGTACATGGGGTCGGTTGTACTGATGCTACACCTGTACTTCTTTATGTTGTGCAGACTACGCAACCGGACCCGGTGGCCACTGACGGTCGGAGCATCTCATCAGTTGATACGGGAGACATCGAGGTAGACCCGCAGACGTTCGTGGGCCTTGACGTCACCTTCTACTTTCCAGTTACAGCTTCGTCTTACTTTGTATTTCAAAGACAATTTTATGTATTCATTTCAGACCTTTTGTTTGTAGTAATCTCCTATATAGTCTGTGAGTATGTGTCACCAGTTCTGGGATTTTGTATACGGGTTGTATCTCGAAACTGCTATGTTATATCTTGGTTATTTTGTTAAGTTTCCTATGGTGAGCCATCGAAGCCTTAGTTATCCTGTTCGTATTTGTTGTTAATGAGTTTTTATTTACTTCGAACGTTGGCTTGTCTAGCGGGTTCAACGTTAGACACAGTCATGGCCCGAATATGGGATTTCGAGTCGTGACACTTAGCTTCTTGTATAATTCTCAAAGATGGAATCTCAACTTCGGCAGGAATAACAACCTCTGTACCGTAAACCAGCATGTAGAGTGTTGCCCCGGTTGATGTGCGGACTGTGGTGCGATATCCCAATAAGGCAAATGATAACTTCTCATGCCATTGCTTGTGCCCTTCTATCATCTTCCTTAGTATCTTCTTGATGTTTTTGTTGGCGGCTTGTGCAGCTCTATTCATCTGAGGTCTGTAGGCTGTGGAGTTCTTGTGTTTGATCTTGAATGTTTCACACATGGATTTCATCAAGTCACTGTTGAGATTAGAACCATTTTCGGTGATGACCGATTCTGGAACTCCGAACCGACAAACAATGCGGTCGCAGACAAAGTCGGCCACGACTTTATTAATAACTGCTTTGTAGGAAGCTGCTTCGACCCATTTAGTAAAGTAATCAATGGCGACCAGAATGAACCTGTGTCCGTTGGAGGCGGCAGGCTCGATTGGTCCAATGACGTCCATGCCCCAGGCGGCGAAAGGCCATGTATCTAACAGCGGTGGCATTTTCGGACGTACTGGATGCAGTCCGTTTCCATGATCATCCAGAAGTAACCAGCTCGGAGTATCGTTTTTGCTAGAACAAAACCCTTCATATGGGGGCCGCAGGTCCCAGCATGAATTTCTTCCACTGACTTTGATGCTTCCTTTACGTTGACGCACCTTAACAACCCCAAATCAGGAGTCCTCCTATATAGGATTCCTCCGCTGTGAAAGAAATTGTTAGACAATCTCCGAAGTGTGCGTTTCTGAGTGGCATTTGCAAGCTCGGGGTATTCTCATTTTGCCATGTATTCCTTGATGTCATGGAACCAAGGATTGCCATCTGCTTCTTCTTCGACATGGGCAAAGTAAGCCGGTTGATTAAGGATTTCCACTGGAATGGGATCAATGAAACTTTTGTCTAGATGTTGAATCATAGACGACAGGGTAGCCAGAGCATCGGCGAACTCATTCTATATTCTGGAGACATGCCGGAACTCTATCTTTGTTAACCTCTTTCTCAACTCCTGAACATGATGTAGATAGGGTAGTTTCTTGGAATTATTGGTTTCCCATTCTCCTTGTACCTGATGTACCAATAGATCTGAGTCACCAATCACTAACAGCTCCTGGACATTCATGTCAATGGACATGTTGAGCCCTAAGATACAGGCCTCGTATTCAGCCATGTTGTTGGTGCAGGGGAACCTGAGCTTGGCGGATATCGGATAATGCTGACCTATTTTTGATATTAATATTGCTCCGATACCGACTCCTTTGAAGTTTGTTGCGCCACCAAAGAACATCCTCCAACCGTCGTAGGATTCTGTAATGTCCTTTCCTACGAAGGATACCTCTTTATCAGGAAAATACGTTTTCAGGAATTCATATTCTCCATCCACAGGATTCTCAGAAAGATGGTCTGCCAGTGCTTGTCCCTTGACTGCTTTTTGAGTCACATAAATAATGTCGAACTCACTCAGCAGGATTTGCCACTTGGCTAGCTTGCCAGTGGGAATGGGCTTCTGAAATATGTACTTCAATGGATCCATCCTTTATATGAGATATGTTGTGTAGGCACAAAAGTAGTGCCTTAACTTCTGAGCGACCCAAGTCAAAGCGCAGCAAGTGCGTTCCAGCGAAGAATACCAGGCTTCATGTTGCCCCAGAACTTGTTCCTTCCTTCATGTTTCATCATGTTGCCCCAGAACTCAACCGAAAGCTCCATCTAGTACGGAAAGGTAGAGTAGCAGGGGTCTACCTGGCTCAGGTGGTACCAACACCGGCGGTGTGGATAGATACTCCTTGATTCTGTCGAAAGCTTTTTGACAATCCTCGATCCACTTAGTCGCAGCGTCCTTCTTTAGAATTTTGAAGATCGGCTCACAGATGGCTGTAGACTGTGCTATGAATCGGCTGATGTAATTGAGCCTCCCCAAAAAGCTCATAACATCTTTCTTACTCTTTGGTGGTGGTAGTTCTTGAATGGGTTTGACCTTTGACGGATCCTATTCTATTCCCCGGTGGCTCACAATGAATCTTAGCAACTTCCCAGCAGGAACCTCGAATGCACACTTCGCGGGGTTCAGCTTCAGATTATATTTTCTCAACCTGTTGAAAAACTTCCTCAAATCCGCCATGTGATCAGCAGCTTTCTTTGATTTGACAATGACGTCGTCCACATACACCTCAATCTCTTTGTGAATCATGTCATGGAATATGGTAGTCATGACCCTCATGTAGGTGGCCCCTGCATTCTTTAAACCGAACGACCTCATCTTGTAACAGTACACTCCCCAGGGTGTGATGAACGCCGTTTTCTCATCATCTTCCTCATCCATCCAAATTTGATGATAACCCGCGAACCAATCTATGAAGGACTGTAGCTCATGTTAGGCGCAATTGTCAATTAGAATATGTATATTTGGCAAGGGGAAGTCATCTTTCGGACTCGCCCGGTTGAGATCCCGATAGTCAACACAGACTCTGACCTTCCCATCTTTCTTTGGCACAGGTACGATGTTGGCTAACCATGTCGGGTACTCAACTACCCGGAGAACTTTGGCGTTGATCTGCTTGGTAACGTCTTCTTTGATTTTCAAACTCATGTCAGGTTTGAATTTTCTGAGCTTTTTCTTTACTAGTGGACATGTCGGATTGGTCGGCAGTTTGTGGGCCACAATGGACGTACTTAAACCAGTCATGTCATCATATGACCAGGCGAATATGTTCACATACTCCTTTAGAAACTCTATATACTATTTCTTCGCTGACGGTGACAAGTGGATACTGATGCGTGTTTCCTTGACGTTTTCTGAATCTCCCAGGTTGACAACCTCAGTCTCATACAAGTTGGACTTAGGTCTATTTTAAATGTTTTCGACCTCTTTAACAATTTCGTCGAGCATATTGTCTTTGTGTGAATCAATGTCCATTTGTTGCGTTGCCTCATTGCACGTCACAGTCATCGGTTCATCAAGTAAAGTAATAGTAATGCCCGAGGCTCGGCGGGCTTTGGTGGTCCTGATAGACCAGTTCTTGAGATATGTTCCCTTGCTTACTCTCTGTACGGAAGGGCCTTCCTCCCCCTCCTCCTCAAGAACAACACATCAATCCATATCACTGTCTTCCAAAAACAAATTCCTCATCGCTGCAAGTGCTTCCTCTTCATCTGATCCATAGATTATGTGGGCCTGCTTGAAGGTATTCTCCAGATGAGGTATCGGCTGTTACAGGAGGTAGTGATGACCGTTCCATGGAGGCGACCAGTTTATGAATTCTTCCCATGTATACTAGTACCCCAGACCAAAAGTAGTACCATGTTTCTTGAGTTTTATGGGCTTCGTGATCCCTTGGAGGTTCTTACCGAGCTCTTTGCCTGGCTCGTACCCTCCCCAGTTCAGGATGCTCTCGATCTTGCTATCCCACCACTTGTCCTTGTCGATGGCATTGACTCGTTCAATATGGTTATAGGTTCCTCCACCAATTTTTCGCCTTCCATCAATCACAGGGATAGTCTGGCGACTGTAAAAGGGTTGCTACCATCGCCGTGGATGATCACCTCTTGGTGGTTCCACTCGAATTTCACCGCCTGATGTAGTGTTGATGCGATGGCCCCAGCAACATGGATTCAGGGTCGTCCTAACAACAAGTTGTAAGATGTCGGCACGTCTATTACCTGGAAGTCCACTTCGAACCAGGTTGGTCCCATATGCAGGCATAGACTGATTTCCCCCATGGTAGATCTTTGAGACCCGTCGAAGGCTTTCGCGTTGATTGCTCCCTCTATTATCTCATGTAGTCCTTTACCCAATTTCTTGAGTGTTACCAACGGACAAATGTTAAGACTAGAACCTCCATCGATCAAGATCCTTGTGATGAAATGATCTTCACATTTTACGGTGATGTGCAATGCTTTGTTATGTCCCAATCCCTCAGGTGGTAACTCGTCTTCATGAAAAGTAATTTTGTGACTTTCCAGTACCTGGTCCACCATGTTGGCCATATTTCCACTAGTGATGTTGTTCGGCACGTATGCTTCACTCAACACTTTTAAAAAAGCATTTCTGTGCGTCTCAAAATTCTGCAGCAAATAGATATCTGCGCTGGTGTCTTGTTCAGTTGGTCGATGACCGAATACTCCTTAGCCTGTATTTTCCTCCAAAGATCATCTGAACCTGTTTCAATGAGGGGAGGGTGGTTGGCAGCTTGCTTGCTTGACTCGGCCAGATGTTCAAGGGTATAGACTCTACCAGTTCTCGTCATACCCTTTGTTGCGATGGCTTCCTCAGACCTGTTTTTACCTTTCCTTCTTGCCTCGGTTGTATAATCCCAAGGGATAGAATTTGAACAGAAAAGTGGTGTGGTTGACATTGATACCGGAATTGGCGTGGCCATCCTTACTTCAACTGGAGTGTATCTTAGAGGTGGCAGGACTGCAACATAGTTGTGCTGCTGTGTTTGCGAGAGATACAAAATAAACTTCAATGGGTACTGGTGCCTTCGCCTTTGCAGGCGGCACTGCTTCAAACTCAAGTGCGTTTAAGGAAGAGGTTTAAAAGAAGAGTCGCCACCTAACGATTTTTAAGGTGCGTTAGGGCACCTAGAGTGATGAACTCATGAGACTAGTTTGCATTACCATGGATTGGGTAAGGGCTTGAAATTATCCCAAGGGGAAGGTATTAGGCACCCCTCAGGATCCACAACTGTGGTTCCCGGCCAAATGGATTTCGTGAATTTGTACAATAAGCAAGTAGCAAGTAATGGCTCAAATAAGAGGGGATTTCAAATAAGCATTGGAGTTATTAACTTTTGAAAGAACTAGTAAAACATATGAAAGAAATACATCCTAGGTTTGAAACAATATGGATAACATCAATGCAATACCCGATAGACACTCCTTAGAGAGGGGCTACACGTGGTATTAGCGCACTGGTCATCATATCCATATTCTACCCTTTCCCACCCCATGAGGGTAATTAAAGCGTGTGTTGGTCACGAACTCTATTGCGTGCTATTACCCGTCCCATCCTATCAGTCCCGGAGGAGGCTAGGACTACTATCCTAAAGGGAGGTGCTAGGCTGACCCCTAGGTTTAAAGGACAAGATTCTAAGCGACAAGCAAAGACAATTAACACTGTAAATAAAAGGGGAAAAAACAAATAGGAGCAGATATAAGGCCCAAGTATTCCTCCACAGGTTGTGCACATAATTAGCACGACTCAAACAGAAGTAAGGCCTTTCTAACTTCAGGACCTAAGGCATAGGAAAGAATGCAATAGCAAGGCAGTTTTAGTACTGATTTTAGAGAAGGAATTGTACCAATTTCTAAAATACTGATTTTAACCTGTTGTTAGTCAAACAGTATGTGTGGAGAGTAGATTTCCTATTTTAACTGATCCTGCACCTAAGGCTTGCCTAGGTGTGCAAATTATTACGAGAACTTGTTCAAATAGCATTAGTAAACAAACTGTTTTAGGTGCCTAGAATCATAAGTCATTACCAGCTTTCTTTAAGAGGAACTAAGTGAGGTTCTTATACCTATTATACATTAGGCTAGGTGTAACTGGGCAGATGCGGTCTTATAACATGATATCTAATGTATGTACAAAGTGTATATGCATAATTCATGATTATGATTTTCTAAATGAACAATAAAGAGGCAGAATGAAGATTGTCATAGAAAACAAGATCTCTAAGTGTGCGACATTATGAAAAAAGATTGCAGCTTGTTAACACATTCGTCCTAAAGCAGGATTTTTAACAAAACACAATTGATATGAACAGAGTCACATATTATCAATTCTTGTTGTTATTAGATACTATGAACATGATTTCTAAGTGAATACCATTGTGATGAGATGCTGAAAGAAATAAACGTAATTGTCATGGTATCTAATGCATGATTGGTATGTTGTTCCTAAGCATGGTGGCTATTGCACATATAGGAAAAGTAAACCTATGGGCATGACTTCTACCCGCGTCTATACTAAGTATGCAAACCCCACCCATTGCACTATCCAACCTCAAAATCATGTATACAATCAGTTATTACAGACCAGTGTTACACGAATTACATAAGTAAATAAGAAAATTAAGAAGTTACACTATAGGGAGCCTACCAATAGGCCCAAGTCTCCAGGTCTTTAATGCCATATGCCATAACCTTTCATAATCCGAGTGTGTTAGAGTTCCTAAGGACCTCGGAGGATCCCAGGCAGTGCTCACACCGATGTTTCCTAGCCTAGAGGGAGTAAGTGCAGTGTGTGGATGCCATCCTTGTGTGTCAGAGTTCAGAGGGTACTCAAAGGGTCCCCAAAGCAGTGCTCACATAAAGGGGTTGAACTTAAGAAACTAGGAGTAGAGTGAGATGTGCTCATAGTTTAGGAAGTTTAAGTAAAACAGTGTTGAAAAATATTTTAAGAGAGGAAGGACTTTTAGTAAAGATCAGACTTTTCAAAATAAAGGTTCAATTGACAAAAACAGTTTACCAACTCAAAACAAACAAAGCCAGCATCACATAAAGGACCTAGGGTGGGCCAGCAGTCACAAACAAAGGTGAGAGGTTTGAGGGACAAAGACTCAACCTGTGAAGCAGGCAGGTTCATACATAGACACAAAATCCAAGGGTTTCTAAGGATTCAGGGAGAGGTCAGAGATATGACTTAGTGTCAAGTTAGACAAACATATCAACCAAAACACGGACATCATGATTGAATTTAACATATTAGTCATAGGCATGGAGATGCATATAAAGAATAGAGGCTGAGTGCAGGGAGACACATTGATCATTCAAGGTAAAGTGAAAATAGACATGTAAAGGGGATTCAGAATTCTAATTGCATGTTGGACAGCAGAACCATAAGTAGAAACATATCAGGAATACAAGGAATTGAACTATCAATAGAAACATGTTGGTTTGATGACTGAAGCTTAAATCAGAACATACCAGTATGATGAAGAAAGCAATAATGCAAGAAAAGATAGGAGATGCACAATAGTCACCCTTGGCTTGCAGCCGGTTCACTTAAAGTAATAGCAAGTAGCATAGAAGAGAGGGTGAAGAGAGTATAGAACCCTTTTCTTTGTAAAAGAGAGTGCACACATCAGTTTTTGTATCTATGTCTGTGTGTGTGTGTAACGAATGAATAGAGTGTATATATAGTTTTTTTTCCTTTTGTTTTTTAAAGAACATTAGTAAATAAGGTAAATATCAAAGTCAGGCAGCAATTAAAGGAATCAGAATCAATTAACAAGCAATCAGTCTAAGTACTCCCTCTAATCAAGGGAGTCAATTTCAAACGGTAAAGACAAGTGACCAAATAAAGAAAGAAATCCATGGCTTCCATGTAATACATAAGGAGATATTTCAAACTAATACAAATATAGGGCAGGTAATTATGCTAGATACATAACATATCAATTAAGTAATGTCCTAGAGATCAGTGTGACAACATAATTGGCTATGAAAATAAGCAGGGAATGACGAATATCAGCAGGAAATTCTCGAATGAGGTACAATTTACAGGGAACTAGCATCATTTAAGGAAAGTATCTCGTATGACTGGAATACTACATAGGAAATATAATCTCTCAGTATACAGAACAAACAATTGGTCTAGGTTCAGAAAATCCTAGTTAAAACCGATTAAATAGTAGAATTAATCAATAAAGGCAAGTGAATAACTCATGGGTCAAAATCAGTAGTGTATTACCTTAAGGGATCAGTGAAGGATACTAATCCGAGGGAATCAAGGATTCAAATAAGGCCAGTATCAGCTAAAGGAAAAAATAACACGAATTAAATAGACAATGTTCAAGAACTTTGAAGCCCTACTGTTTTGATTTGGGCAGTTGATGTGAATTAATCAACAACTCAGATTGAAACGGGGGATTGGGTCGGGTCTTTAGGAATTGGGCCCTGGGTTGTTGGGTCAGTTTAAGTGGGTTGTGGGTTTGGGTAAATAAGACTGAAATTGAAATTATGAAATGGCTATAAGTTAAATACCCATTAAAATAGATAAATAATTAAATAAAAATATCTAATAATTATATAAAAAATTAAATTAAGGTTAAATAAATACAATTAAGGTAATTAGCTAACATAAAAAATATAAAACGGTTAATCAGTGATTATAATGGTATAAAATATACGGTTAGGCTATAAATGTAAAATTGTTATAATTATAATTAAATAATGCCAAAAATGGCTAATTTATGAAAGAATTAAATCCTGACAGGACTAGAATGGTATATTGAGCTAAGAAATAATTTGAAATAATTTGTAATGCGATTTATGAATAATTATTGTAGATAAAACACTAAATAAATATAAAAATAAATTGGAAAAATTATGGGAAAATGCCAATTATTATGAAAAGTGATTTTGAGGTATATATGCAAGTCTGAAAATAATTTGAGGAAAAATTGGATATCAACAGCTGCCCCTCTTTACCCAGAAAGGATGAAAGACTTGTCGGGTAAAGATATGATGGCCAATTTTGACCGAGTGGAAATAGTTCGAAAGATTTGGGCCGCACCCTGGCTTCTGAGCTGCCTACATATCCCTGGTTTTACAGGAATCAGGCCGTATGTCGTTCAGGAGTAACCAGTGAAGTTTTACAAGGACGGACGCAAAGTGTAGGGTCGGGTGAACAAGATGGTTTACGGGGTAGTCAGGAGAACTGGAGTGGGTCCGCTCCTGCCTGGCTGGCTGGCTGTTTTTATTCGGGTTTCCTGCAAATGAATAACAAGCATATATTGTGCGTAATTTAAATATGATGCAGATTCCCATTGGACTATGAATGCTGTCTTCAGACGGTTGAGGATGATGTCCTTAGAGCATGATGTCCTGGGCCATGACTCACTTGATGCGGGATTCGCAGGCTATGAAATGATATTCTCGGGCCATGAAGATGGTGCTTCCGAATCATGATGCCTTTGAATAATGATATGCAAACTGATAAAAGGGATCCTTAGGCCATGACATGGTGTTCTCGGGCCATGAAGATGGTGCCTCCGAACGATGGCGCCTTTGGATAGGTTGGCGATATTTCAGCCCATGAAAATGCAATAGTATGATGTTAACAAGACAAAGCTTAGTATTGCGAATTAAAGGGTCAGAGCTTAGCCCGAAAGGAAGAGAAGTAATTAATGACAGAGACAGTGGTTGCTTTGAAAAATAAATGGGAGGCAGCATTTAGCCTCGGAAGGCAGAATAGGTAGCCTTATGCAATGCAGATGCAGATGGAGACAACGTTTAGTCTCGGAAGGAAGAAAGGTAGCCTTATGCAATGCAGATGCAGATGGAGACAACGTTTAGTCTCGGAAGGAAGAAAGGTAGCCTTATGCAATGCAGAAGCAGATGGAGACAACGTTTAGTCTCAGAAGGCAGAAAGGTAGCCTTAGGCAATACAGATGCAGATGGAGGTAGCGTTAAACCACGTAAGGCAGAAAGGTATCCTTATGCAAGTTGGAAGGCATACAGGTAGCCGTATTCAAGTTGGAAGGCATAAAGGTAGCCTTATTGAAGAAAGAAATGCATATAGGAGTTCTTAGCTGATGATAAATTGCGGCGATATAACTGTCGTGAGCATGGAAATAATGAAGTGTCATTGGTGATGATAATAAATTTGGTCATGTGCGACGAGGCTTGAGAAGCGTGTCTTTGGGAAATATATGTCCTTCGGGTGGATATGTTTTTGGGGCCCTTGCCATATTTGTGCCTGCATCCAAAGAAAAATTATGAGTTCTATAAAGGGAGGGTTAGTTCGTATCCCTGCTGGCTTTGCTTGTCGTTTTTGCCTTATTGTGATGGTACTGTCTGTATCACTGGGGTAGCGTTTGCTAAACAAGATGTTTCAATAAATATGCATGATTTGTAAAAGTGTAATATAAGCATAAATAGTTTTAGATGAACCGACGACTGTGACGCGGTCTGAGACATTGCAACCTCTCCTGCTACAAAATTTTGAGGGTCCTCCTCAAAATATTGCCCATGTTTGATGGGTGGATACTTCTAACTATTGCTTGTGGGACAATTGGCTGAACTTGCTTCAGAATTTTGAGGGTCCCCAATTTCCAATTATGGGGGGAAATGTGATTTTTATTTAATTGTGACCGAACTCGTAGGGCTGCATTCGTATCCCCTCTTAAACGGGAATCAGGTAAGGCGTAGTTCAATTTACATTGTTGATAAAAGCATAAGGAGTTACACGTAGTAGCGCTTGACTGCATCTGAATTGATTGGTTTTGGCCAAACTTCTCTGTCCATTTCTGCAAGTATAAGTGCTCCTCCTGTCAGCACTCTGTGAACCATGTACGGACCCTGCCAGTTGGGTGAAAATTTCCCTTTGGCTTCGTCTTGATGTGGAAATATTTTCTTTAGCACCAGCTTCCCTGGTGTGAATCGTCTTGGCTTGACTTTCTTGTTGAAGGCTCTACTCATTCTGTTCTGATATAGTTGACCATGACAAACTGCGTTCATTCTCTTTCCGTCTATGAGGACTAGTTGCTCATAACCGCTCCTTACCCATTGCGCGTCGCTGAGCTCAGCTTCTTGTATAATTCTCAAAGATGGAATCTCAACTTCGGCAGGAATAACAACCTCTGTACCATAAACCAGCATGTAGGGGGTTGCCCCGGTTGATGTGCGGACTATGGTGCGATATCCCAATAAGGCAAATGATAACTTTTCATGCCATTGCTTGTGCCTTTCTATCATCTTCCTTAGTATCTTCTTGATGTTTTTGTTGGCGGCTTCTACAGCTTTATTCATTTGAGGTCTGTAGGCTGTGGAGTTCTTGTGTTTGATCTTGAATGTTTTACACATGGCTTTCATCAAGTCACTGTTGAGATTAGAACCATTGTCGGTGATGAACGATTCTGGAACTCCGAACCGACAAACAATGCGGTTGCAGACAAAGTCGGCCACGACTTTATAGGTAACTGCTTTGTAGGAAGCTGCTTTGACCCATTTAGTAAAGTAATCAATGGCGCCTTTGGATAGGTTGGTGATATTTCAGCCCATGAAACTGCAATAGTATGATGCTAACAAGACAAAGCTTAGTCTTGCAAATTAAAGGGGCAGAGCTTAGCCCGAAAGGAAACGAAGTAAATAATGACAGAGACAGTGGTTTCTTTGAAAAGTAAATGGGAGGCAGCGTTTAGCCTCGGAAGGAAGAATAGTAGCCTTATGCAAATGCAGATGGAGGTAGCATTTAACCACGGAAGGCAAAATAGGTAGCCTTATGCAATGCAGATGTAGATGGAGACAGCGTTTAGTCTCGGAAGGCAGAAAGGTAGCCTTATGCAATGCAGATGCAGATGGAGACAGCCTTTAGTCTCGGAAGGTAGAAAGGTAGCCTTATGCAATGTAGATGCAGATGGAGGTAGCGTTTAACCTCGGAAGGCAGAAAGGTAGCCTTATGTAAGTTGGAAGGCAGAAAGGTAGCCTTATGCAAGTTGGAAGGCACAAAGGTAGCCTTAGGCAAGAAATAAATGCAGATAGGAGTTCTTAGCTAATGATAAATTATGGTGATATGATTGTCGTGAGCATAGCTATAATGAAGTGTCGTTGGTGATGATAATAAATAGCGGCATGTGCGACGAGGCTTGAGAAGCGTGTCTTCGGGAAATGTATGTCCTTCGAGTGGATATGTTTTTGGGGGCCTTGTCATCTTTGTGCCTGCATTTAAAGAGAAATTATGAGTTCTGTAAAGAGAATGTTAGTTCGTATCCCTGCTAGCTTTGCTTGTCGTTTTTGCCTGATTGTGATGGTACTGTCTGTATCACTGGGGTAGCGTTTTCTAAACAATCTGTTTCAATAAATATGCATGATTTGTAAAAGTGTAATATAAGCATAAATAGTTTTAGATGAACCAACGACCGTGACGCGGTCCAAGACATTGCAACCTCTCCTACAATGGAATTTTGAGGGTCCTCCTCAAAATTTTGCCCCAGTTTGATGGGTGGATACTTCTGACTGTTGCTTGTGCGGTAATTGGCTGAACTTGCTTCAGAATTTTGAGAGACCTCCTCAAAAGTCTTCCCTAGTTTCCAATTATGGGGGGAAATGAGATTTTTATTAAATTGTGACCGAACCCGTAGGGCTGCCTTCGTATCCCCTTTTAAACGAGAATCAGGTCAGGCATAGTTCAATTTACATTGTTGATAAAAGCATAAGGAGTTACACGTAGTAGCGCTTGACTGCATCTGAATTGATTGGTCTTGGCCAAACTTATCCATCCATTTCTGCAAGTATAAGTGATCCTCCTGTCAGCACTCTGTGAACCATGTACTGACCCTGCCAGTTGGGAGAAAACTTCCCTTTGGCTTCGTCTTGATGTGGAAAATTTACTTTAGCACCAGCTGCCCTGGTGTGAATCGTGTTGGCTTGAATTTCTTATTGAAGGCTCTGGTCATTCTGTTCTGATATCGTTGACCATGACAAAATGCGTTCATTCTCTTTCCGTCTATGACGGCTAGTTGCTCATAACGACTCCTTACCCATTCCGCGTCACTGAGCTTAGCTTCTTGTATAATTCTCAGAGATGGAATCTCAACTTCGGCAAGATTAACAGCCTCTGTACCGTAAACAAGCATGTAGGGGGTTGCCCCGGTTGATGTGCGGACTGTGGTGCGATATCCCAATAAGGCAAATGATAACTTCTCATGCCATTGCTTGTGCCTTTCTATCATCTTCCTTAGTATCTTCTTGATGTTTTGGTTGGCGGCTTCTACAGCTCTATTCATCTGAGGTCTCTAGGCTGTGGAGTTCTTGTGTTTGATCTTGAATGTTTCACACATGGATTTCATCAAGTCACTGTTGCGATTAGAACCATTGTCGGTGATGTTCGATTCTGGAACTCTGAACCGAACAACAATGCGATCGCGGACAATGTCGGCCACGACTTTCTTGGTAACTACTTTGTAGGAAGTTGCTTCGACCCATTTAGTAAAGTAATCAATGGCGACCAGAATGAACCTGTGTCCGTTGGAGGCGGCACGCTCGATTGGTCCAATCACGTCCATGCCCCAGGCGGCGAATGGCCATGGTGAACTTGTTGCATTAAGATCACTCGGAGGTACCTTTATCATATCCCCATGTATCTGACAGCGGTGGCATTTTCGGACGTACTGGATGCATTCCGTTTCAATGGTCATTTAGAAGTAACCAGCTCGGAGTATCTTTTTTGCTAGAACAAAACCGTTCATATGAGGGCCGCAGGTCCCAACATGAATTTCTTCCAGTGACTTTGATGCTTCCTTTGCGTTGACTCACCTTAACAACCCCAAATTAGGAGTCCTCCTATATAGGATTCCCCCGCTGTGAAAGAAATTGTTAGACAATCTCCGAAGTGTGCGTTTCTGAGTGGCATTTGCAAGCTCCGGGTATTCTCCTTTTGCCAAGTATTCCTTGATGTCATGGAACCAAGGATTTACATTTGCTTCTTCTTGGACATGGGCACAGTAATCCGGGTGATTAAGGATTTCCACTAGAATGGGATCAATGAAACTTTTTTCTGGATGCTGAATCATAGACGACAGGGTAGCCAAAGCATCGACGAACTCATTCTGTATTCTAGGGACATGCTGAAACTCTATATTTATTTAGATTTTTATGTAATCATGGGAATGGATTGGCTTTATTCGTGCTTTGCTAAACTCGATTGCTGAACCAGAATTATGAGGCTAGAGTTTCCTAATGAACCAGTTATTGAGTGGAAAGGGAATGAGGTTATGCCGAGGGGTAGGTTTATTTCCTATCTTAAGGCCTCCAAGATGATAAGGAAGGGGTGCATCTATCATTTGGTCTAGGTGGCGGACACCACCTCTGAGGTGCCTGCTCCCGAGTCCGTGCCAGTGGTGAATGAGTTCCTTGAAGTGTTTTCGGATGATCTTCCGGGGATTCTGCCAGATAGAGAAATTTATTTCGGGATTGATGTATTTCCAGATACGCAACCAATATCTATTCCACCGTACCGTATGGCGCCAGCAGAATTAAAGGAGTTGAAGGAACAATTGAAAGATCTATTAGAAAAGGGTTTCATTCGGCCAAGTGTGTCGCCTTGGGGAGCACAATTTTTTTTTGTCAGAAAGAAGGATGGATCGCTTCGGATTTGCATTGATAATCGGCAGCTCAACAAGCTCACCATCAAGAATAAATATCCACTGCCTCGGATAGATGATTTGTTCGATCAGTTACAATGTGCTAGGTTATTCTCAAAGATTGATTTACGATCAGGGTACCACCAGTTAAAGATCAGGGAGCAGGATATTCCTAAGACCGCCTTCAGAACTCGTTATGGGCACTTTTAATTTCTGGTAATATCTTTTGGGCTAACCAACGCCCCAACAGCTTTTATGGATCCTATGAATCTGGTTTTCCAAACGTTTCTTGACTCCTTTGTGATCGTCTTTATTGACGATATCCTTGTTTATTCACGAAGTCAGGAAGATCATGCTAATCACCTCAGGGCAGTTCTGCAGACTCTTCATCAGCACCTGTTGTATGCAATGTTTTCAAAATGTGAGTTTTGGCTAGAGTCAGTCACGTTTTTGGGCCATGTTGTTTCTAGGGAAGGGATTCAAGTTGATCCCCAAAAGATTGCAGCGGTAAAGGATTGGCCTAGAACAACGACCCCGATAGAGATTCACAGTTTCTTGGGTCTAGCTGGGTATTATCAGAGGTTTGTGGAGGTATTATATACCCTCGCCTCCCCATTAACTAAGCTGGCTCAGAAAGCAGCTAAGTTTCAGTGGTCCGATGCTTGTGAAAAGAGTTTTCAGGAATTGAAGTCGAGATTGACTTCGGCACCAGTGTTGACCTTGACAGAAGGTTCGGAGGGATTCGTGGTTTATTGTGATGCTTCGAGAGTTGGTTTGGGGTGTGTGTTGATGGAGTGTGGTAAAGTTATAGCATATGCTTCAAGGCAGCTCAAGAATCACGAGAAGAATTATCCGACGCGTGATTAGGAGCTAGCAGCGGTTGTGTTTGCATTGAACATTTGGCGGCATTATCTTTATGGGGTCCAAGTGGACGTGTTCACTGACCACAAGAGTCTTCAGTACCTATTCAAGAAGAAAAAGTTCAATTTACGGCAGCGAAGGTGGTTAGAATTGCTCAAAGATTACGACATGAATATTTCGTACCATCCAGGAAAGGTGAATGTGGTAGCCGACGCTCTTAGTCAGAAATCCATGGGTAGCTTGGCACATTTTGAGGCCGGTCAGAGGACTTTGGCTCGGGAGATTTATCAATTGGCCAGTCTTGGGGTCTGTCTTTCGACTTGAGGTGAGGGGAATGTCGTGGTGCGTAATGGAGCGGAGTCCTCGCTTATAGCGGAAGTCAAGGAAAAGCAACTCAGAGACCCAGCATTGATATAATTAAGGGAAGCAATTTTGAATCATAAGATTTCAGCTTTTTCACTCGGCAATGATGACGGTGTCCTGCGGTGTCAAGGGGGATTGTGTGTTCCAGATGTGGATGATCTCCGAGAAAGAGTGATGGCAGAGGCTCATAATTCTAGGTATTCTGTTCACGCAGGTTCTATGAAAATGTATCACGATCTCAAGGAGATTTATTGGTGGGGTAATATGAAAAGGGGTGTGGCGGACTTTGTGTGTAGATGTCCGAATTGTCAACAGGTGAAGGCCGAGCATCAGAGGCATGGTGGGTTGACTCAGCTTATGGAAATACCGATGTGGAAATGGGAGATGATCAATATTGACTTTTTGGTGGGGTTACCTCGCACACAGCGCAAGTCCGACTCAATTTGGCTGATAGTGCATCGACTCACGAAATCAGCTCACTTCTTTCTTGTCAAGTCCACCGATACTGCAGAATAGTACACTCAATTATATATCAAGGAAATAGTCAGACTTCATGGTACTCCAGTTTCTATTATCTCGGATTGAGGGGCCCAGTTCACGACTAACTTTTGGAAGATATTTCAGCAAGGTTTGGGTACTTAGGTAAATCTCAGCACAACTTTCCACCCACAGACGCACGGTCAAGCGGAGCGGACTATTCAGACGCTTGAGGATATGTTACAGGCGTATGTTTTGGACTTCAAAGGTAGCTGGGATGATCACTTGCCACTTATAGAATTTGCTTACAATAACAGCTTTCATGCTAGTATTCAGATGGCCCCATTTGAGGCATTTTACGGAAGGAGATGTAGGTGTCTGATCGGATGGTTTGAGGTTTGGTGAGCAGAATTGTTAGGACCAGATCGTGTGCACCAAGCTATGGAAAACATTAGAGTCATTCAGGAGAGGATGAAAACTGCTCAGAGTCGCCAGAAATCCTATGCGGATGTTCGTCATAGGGATTTAGAGTTTTAACTAGATAATTGGGTATTCTTGAAGGTATCTCCCATGAAAGGGGTGATGCGGTTTGGGAAGAAAGGGAAATTGAGCCCTAGGTATGTCGGGTCGTATCAGATCGCTCAAAGTATAGGGCAAGTCGCGTATAGGCAGGAATTGCCCCCTGAAATGTCATTAGTGCACCCGGTATTTCATGTGTCTATGTTGAAGAAAGTGGTTCGAGATCCATCTTCCATCGTGCCAGTTGAGACTATTGAAGTTAATGAAGAATTATCGTACAAAGAGGTTCCGGTTGCTATTATTGATAGGCAAGTCTGTAGGTTGAGGAACAAAGAAATTGCTTCTGTTAAAGTATTGTGGCGAAGTCAACGAGTTGAGGAAGCCACGTGGGAAGCGGAAAATGAAATGAAAGAAAAATATCCCCAGTCATTTGAACAATCTAGTAGTGATCGTGAAAATCGCCATCTCTAAGTGAATACCCCTTTGTGTGCGATCTTGTGTAAAAACACCTCACTCTCCTGATTTTCCTTATTACTGTAACATCTCAAACTTGTGCCATATTTGTGTAATATTGTGATTGTTTGGGTAATGTGTAGCTCTTTGAAGTAAGCTAAATTTATATGCAATTCATGTGGTTGTTGGATGATATGCAAATGGTAGTGCTAACTGAATTAGGTATAAGCATGTTGAAGCAATTGAATTTTATATGATTTGATGGGATAACTGAATTATGTGCAAACTGTCGGAGTAAGTGAAATTTTGTGAAACTCGTGTGGTGGTTAAATGATTAATAGAAGTGTAGATTTGTAATGATTAATTAAAATGTATATGGCATGTGGAAGTAAATGAATATATACAAGTTGTTAGAATAACTACCTTATGTAGCATTTAATTGGTCAAGAACATGTGTTTCAGGGGCTCTCTGACAGGTAGATAGGCCTAATTACAGAGGAAACTCTGGCGAAATTTTCATATTGTGTTGGCAATATTTGGGGGTTGGCATATTGTGTTTTCAAAACCAAATGACTTTCCGATCCTCATTTGATGACAAATGATTTTAAGTGGGGGAGGATGTAAAGACCCGTAAAATTTCATGTCTAAAATAATGCCCGAATAGGTCCTCGTGTTGTACAACTGTAAAAATTCTTAAAATGGACATATTTTGAGTTAAAAGTACCCCGGAATTTGAAAGATAAAATTTTTCAGGAAATTGCGCGTTATGCGACACAATATGCGATCGCATAACACGTATGCGGACCGCATAGTGGTCACATACCTGGATAGGCAATTTTCCAAATGGAGGACAACTATGCGGTCCAGAATGCGATCGCATTCTGGTAATGTGGACCGCATAGTTGTCGCATTCTTGCCCCATGGTTTTTTTTGGCGAGGGAGGTTATGTGACACACTATTCGATCGCATAACAGGTATGCGGACCGCATAGTGGTCGCATACCTGGGCAGAATGTTTCCAGTTTTAGCCCATTTTTAGGGCAATTATGCAACAGGAATGTGGACCGCATAGCAGGAATGCGATCGCATTCCTGACCGCATTCCGTGTCGGGGCTCCTAATTTCTAATTTTAAAACCCGACCCCCTGTTCAATAAAACACCCCCCCAACCTCATTTTTAACCATTTTCTGACTAAGCATAGAGAGAGAAAAAAAGAGTTCTTGAGAGAGAGGGTTTCAACATCATTCATTTGCTTTGTCCAAAATCGCTCAAGCCCGGAAATTTTTGAGTTATTGTCTTCTTCTTCATTATAACAGGTAAGTCCCCACCCCATTTTTCTTAAATTTCCAGATTTTGGGTTAATAAGTAGAACTCTCCTAAAAGAGTTCTTGAAGATAAAAGTGAAGAACCTTGCATGCATGTCCATTAATTGTCACAATCTAGTAAACGGAAGTGGGTTAGAATAAATAATCACAAAGAGGGGGTTGGTATTCTAAGGGGTCACATAGCATTCGATAAAATGCCTAAGTGAGTTCGAATTGTGTTCATGATTCCCAATTCTAAGATGAATGTGTTACATTATGAATTAGATTGACGTTGCTTGACGGTCCGGTGATTTGTGATTGAAATTAAAAAGGGAAAATTCGACTCGAGGTATGTATGGATAACTTTAACCTTTGTAGAATCCTCTTGTTGGTGTCCGAGCATACGGTATGTGTACCTTGTTTGAGAAAATGTGAATTGACTGTTCAATTGTGTTGACGTGTAATATTTCACTCCCTAAATTTCTTGTTGACTACTATGCTAGTTGAGATTTTGAAAAGTCGTTTGTTGTGCCTATCTTATATGTGCAAAGCTCGTAAATGCTCGAGGGTATCGATATGAAAGTATGTGTTAATGAATGAAAGAATGTTAATGTTCCCAAGTGTGGGAATGTATATAATGGCTAAAAATCGTGCGTGGTAAGTAATGAAAAAGGGTATTGTGAAATGATGTAATTGAGTTGAACGATTACGGAAACACCGTGTACGTGAATTACTACTTGGTGAGAATCAATGTGCCTTGAGCCCGTATGGTGAATTGTTGATATGAACTCGTGTTCCTTGTAATGAAGATCCTTGTGATTTAATTGTTGGTGATTATTGTTATGAAACATGATTGTCTGATGGGATCAGGTTGCACGCTGCAACACGGGGAAATAAGGGTGAGTGAGGTAATAAGGGTGGCCGAGGTAATAAGGATGGAATGTGATTATGTTGAAATGAGAATCTGTGAAACTATTGAATATGGTGGTATTGAAAGGAGAATCTGTGAAACTCTTGAATATGGTGGTATTGAAAGGAGAATCTGTGAAACTCTTGATTTTGGGTTGTTTCTGTTTCTGTGCAATACGTGTTGGATTCTATTAATTGCCTCTTATCTGTGTTTTGCTTGATTGTACTTAGGGTAAAGTTTGTTCAACATACAAGTACTATTCCACAGTACTAACGTCCCTTTTGCTGGGGGCGCCACATTTTTTATATGGATGGAGGTGGTTCCATAGCAGGTAGCTCAGTCCGCCGTTAGTGTGCCTCCTCTTTATCTCTTCAGTAGTTGTGGTGAGCCCCTCTTCTCCTCGGGGCCGTGTGTGGATTATAACACCCTATTTTTCTTATGTTTTAAAGGTATAGTCGGGTCCTTGTCGCCGGCAACTTATGTAAAACCCCTAGTATTCGTAGAGGCTCCGTAGACATGAAGTGGGTGTATTTGTATATTTTTGGGTAGTAACTGTACGTACTTGGAAAATGTGGTTCATGTTGGAAAGTTATGTATGTATTATGTAAGTTTGGATATCAATTGTGGAAATGCTAAAAGAGGAAAAATGGAATTGTGTTGTAAAAAGTACTTTAATCAAAATTTTGCTAACTTATATGAAATAATGTATGTTATGAACACGGGGGAATGCGTTGGGTAGGAAAGGCAATCCAGGTCCGCTTGACTGGGTTCATCCGGTTAGGCGCCGGTCTCGTCCCTCATCTTTGGGGCGTGACACCTCGATCCACGTAGTCACAGCGTCCTTCCTTAGAATTTTGAAGATCGTCTCACAAATGACTGTAGACTGTGCTATGAATCGACTGATGTAATTGAGCCTCCAAAAGAAGCTCATAACATCTTTCTTGCTCTTTGGCGGTGGTAGTTATTGAATGGCATTGTCCTTTGACGGATCCAATTCTATTCCCCGGCGGCTCACAATGAATCCCAGCAACTTCCCAGCAGGAACCCTGAATGCATACTTCGCGGGGTTCAGCTTCAGATTATATTTTCTCAACCTGTTGAAAAACGTCCTCAAATCCTCCATGTGATCAGCAGCTTTCTTTGATTTGACAATGACGTCATCCACATACACCTCGATCTCTTTGTGGATCATGTCATGAAATTGGTAGTCATGACCCTCATGTAGGTGGCCCATGCATTCTTTAAACCGAACGACATCATCTTGTAATAGTATACTCCCCAGGGTGTGATGAACGCTGTTTTCTCAGCATCTTCCTCATCCATCCAAATTTAATGATAACCAGCGAAGCAATCTACAAAGGACTGTAGCTCATCTTTGGAAAAGTTTTCAATTAGAATGTGTATGTTTGGCAAGGGGAATTCATCTTTCGGACTGGCCCGGTTGAGATCCTGGTAGTCGACATAGACTCTGACCTTCCCGTCTTTCGTCGGGTATATCGTCTTTTTCTTAATCAAAGTATGTTTGTTGCGTTGCCTCATTGCACGTCACAGTCATCGGTTCATCAAGTAAAGTAATAATAATGCCCGAGGCTCGGCGGGCTTTGGTGGTCCTGATAGACAAGTTCTTGAGATATGTTCCCTTGCTTACTGCCTGTACGGAAGGGCCTTCCTTCCCTTCCTCCTCGAGAACAACACAGCAATCCATATCACTGTCTTCCAAAAACAAATTCCTCATCGTTGCAAGTGCTTCCTCTTCATCTGATCCATAGATGATGTCGGCATGCTTGAAGGTCTGCTCCAGATGAGGTATCGGCTGTTCCAGGAGGTAGTGATGACCGTGCCATGGCGGCGACCAGTTTCTGAATTCTTCCCATGTATACTCATACCCCAGACCGAATGTAGTACCGTGTTTCTTGAGTTTTATGGGCTTCGTGATCCCTTGGTGGTTCTTACCGAGCCCTTTGCCTGGCTCGTTCCCTCCCCAGTTCAGGATGCTCTCGATCTTGCTATCCCACCACTTGTCCTTGTTGATGGCATTGACTCGTTCAATATGGTTATAGGTTCCTCCACCTAGTTTTCTCTTTCCATCAATCACAGGGATAGTCTAGCGACTGTAAATAGGGTTGCTAGCGTCACCGTTGATGATCACCTCTTGGTGGTTCCACACGAATTTCACCGCCTGATGTAGTGTTGATGCGACAGCCCAACAACATGGATCCAGGGTCGTCCTAACAGCAAGTTGTAAGATGTCGGCACGTCTATTATCTTGAAGTCAACCTCGAACCAGGTTGGTCCCATCTGCAGGCATAGACAGATTTCCCCCATGGTAGATCTTTGAGACCCGTCGAAGGCTTTCGCGTTGATTGCTCCCTCTCTTATCTCATGTAGTCCTTTACCCAATTTCTTGAGTGTTATCAACGGACCAATGTTAAGACTAGAACCTCCATCAATCAAGATCCTTGTGATGAAATGATCTTCACATTGTACGGTGATGTGCAATGCTTTGTTGTGTCCCAATCCCTTAGGTGGTAACTCGTCTTCATGAAAAGTAATGTTGTGGCTTTCCAGTACCTGGCCCACCATGTTGGCCATTTCTCCACTAGTGATGTTGTTCGGCACGTATGCTTCACTCAACACTTTTAACAAAGTATTTCTGTGCGTCTTAGAATTCTGCAGCAAATAGATACCTGCGCTGGTGTCTTGTTCAAATGGTCGATGACCGAATACTCCTTAGCCTATATTTTACTCCAAAGATCATCTGAATCTGTTTCAATGAGAGGAGGGCGGTTGGCAGCTTGCTTGCTTGACTCGGCCAGATGTTCAGGGGTATAGACTCTACCAGTTCTCGTCATAACCTGTTCTGTGATGGCTTCCTCAGGCCTGTTTTTACCTTTCCTTCTTGCCTCGGCTGTATAATCCCAAGGGATAGAATTTGAATAGAAAAGTGGTGTGGTTGACATTGCTACCGGAATCGGCGTGGCCATCCTTACTTCAACTGGAGTGTATGTTAGAGGTGGCAGGACTGCAACCTTGAGTGGTGCTGGTGCGTTTGCTGGAGATACAAACTCAACTTCAATTGGTATTGGTGCCTTCGCCTTTGCAGGCGGCTCTACTTCAAACTCAAGTGGGATAGACATATTCACCTCGGCATTCTCAGATGGCTGAATCTGGACTATGATCGGGTTGAGAGTAACTGCAGGTTTCTTTGGGTCATCGCCTTCTGCGATCAACCCGATTTACCCCTCGGGATCCCAATCATCATCTATCTCAATCATATGGATACCTCCACCCTTATGGTCTGGTAAAGGGTTGTTGCGGACATTCGGAGTGGGGTCTGTTGCCACAATAATCTTGTTATCAATGAGGGTTTGTATCTTATCTTTCAGAGAGCGGCATTCTTCGATGGTGTGTCCTTTCATGCCAAAATGGTATGCACAGGATTTGTTTGGGTTAACCCACTAAGAGGGGTTCTTAGGGGTGGCCGTAGGGATGGGTGTGACGTAACCAACAGCTTTGAGCTTTTCATACAACTGGTCGATGGGCTCGGCTATGGCGGTATATTGCTTTGGAGGGCGAATATCAAAGTTAGGACGATGCCTAGGGAAGTTTTGACGCGTAGGGGGTGATTCATAGTGAGATGGCTGGGAATTATAGGTGTTGTAGACGGGAGCGGGTTATGAATATCTAGGTGGGGTAGGTTGATATGTGGGTGGTGGAGATTGGTATGTGGGCGGTTGAGCTTGGTAAGGAGGTGAGGGTGTTTGGTAGTTCGGGGTTGGTTGATATGTGAAGGGACGTGTTGGGTATACTTGGTATTTGGGCGGGGGTTTGGTTTGTTGTGCGACCATTACAGCTCCCTCATCTTTTCTCTTAGACACACCACCGGACTGTAAAGCCTTGTTAGTGGCTTGCAAAGCTTCAAAATTTGTAACCATACCGCTCTTGATACCTTCTTCAATCCGCTCTCCCAATTTGATAATGTCGGAGAACTTGTAGCCTTCAACCATCATCAGTCGTTCATAATATTGCGGGTGCTGAGTTCGGACAAAGAACTTGTTCATCTGTTCTTCCTCTAAAGCATGTTTGTTTTTAGCAGCTTCTGACCTCGAACGAGTAGCATACTCGTGAAAGGTTTCTGTGGGTTTCTTCTTCAAGTTTTGGATGTAGAACACATCTGGTGTGTTCTCTGTATTGAATCTAAACTTGTCCATGAAGTATGTTGCCATGCCCACCCAGTTTGACCATTTCTTGGGGTCTTGGATGATGTACCAAGACAATGTGTCTCCCTTCAAACTCCTCATGAATAGCTTCATGCGGATCCTTTCGTCTTTTCCTACGCCAACCAACTTATCACAGCAGGTCCTCAGATGGACCCTCGGATCACCAGTGCCATCAAACATTTCGAACTTTAAAGGTTTGTACCCCTCGGTAGTTCAACATCTGGTTATATACAGAGGTCTTCATAGTTCAAACCTTCAATTCCCTTGACTCCTTCAACACCCTCAACTCGGCTAGTCAGCTTTCTAAGTTCCTCAGCCAGATTCTTGATAAGCAGGTTCTTCTTATCAAACTCGGATGTATGTGAGAGAGGCGAAATGGAGTGGGTCATAGTTTCCACGTAGATGGGATTTTTTTAGGCATGGAAATGGTCCTTCGTGGGGTTTTGAGGTTCGTGGATGGATGGTGGAGTGTTGTTTTGGCAAGTGTTGCATGGTGCAGGGAGAGTTTGGTTCTTTGGGGAAGTGGCGTTATGGTGAGGTGTGGGATGGTTCTGTTGCTTTGGGATATTCTGTGGAGGAGTGGGGTTGACGTCTGGGACATTAAGGGAAAATGACATATTGGCCAAAATTCCGGACCTGGTCGAGCTCCTCTTGAAATTTCAGCAATTTCTGTTCTAATGGTGACATATTCTCATGCAAGACTTGAATACCCCGGCCGTCAATGGCCTCTACCTGTTCAACCGTCTTTTCCTTCCTGATACCGCTGGATTCTTCCTTCTTACTTTTTCCCTTGTCTCTACCTTTGGGAGGATTGAGAAGAGGAGTAGGTGGAGGCCCTTTAGATCTTGTGCGGTAGGCGGATGATGCCAGAATGCACGAATTAAACTTTGGGGAAGGGGATACTAACTAAAAGAGAAACAAAACAAAAGGTAACCGAGTCAGCGAGGATTATGAAAAATATTGCAGTAATTAAACACGTAATGCAAAAATGTAAGGCGTGTCCTAAGTTGGGGACCTCTTTGCGCCCGAGGTAGGCCTAGCGACAAATTGATTTGGAGAACTTAAAATGCTAAATGCCTCATTTTATTGATAGAAAATAGACAATTCTTAAAACGACTCTAAATATGCAAAAAAAAGGCACTAATGGCCATAGGCCTTATTACATCAATGAAGAAGACAAAAGAAGACACCCCTATCTACTTGGTCACAGAAGGACCTTCCCCAGATTCGGCATTCCTGCTCATCTCGATCAGCTTTCCCAACTCGCGAAGACCCAGCAGTAGGTAGGTTCTAGCTAGGTATCCCCCTTCAGCTCCCTCAGCCTTTTGGCAAGTCTCAATCCTCTTGATTAACTTCTCTTCCAGCTCAACTATACCTCGTTCCAAGTATGCCAGCCTCTTATTGGTGTTGACGGCCATATCCTTCCATTCCTCGATCAGCTTTTTGTTGGACTCGTGTATTTTGTGATGATCATCCTCGCATTCGCGAATCCTCTTGCGCAGCTGGTTGAACTCAACTCGTGCTTCAGCCTTCTCATCTATAACACGGTGACCTTGAGTGAACCCTGGCTCGACTTGGCCCTCCATATCTTCTTATAACCAACCTAGATAGAAAGGAATGCAACCGGCGTGATACCTGTTTGGCTTGATGGTGTCTTTCTCAAGCCTAATCTTGCAGTGCCATAGGTGCTGAGCTTGGCACTTGTTACGGCTATCGTCATTCTGAAATTCTGCTCGAAGATGGCTAATTTTCTCGACCCTAGGTATGACCTGCTTCCTACCCGCTTGCCTCATAACTCGTAGAGGGACGTACGGGTATGTCCCCCTCAGTCCAATCAGTATCAGAAATGAAGCGTCTCGGGACAGAATGATGAACTCGTCTGTCCGAAACCACTCAAACATCTATTGAACCTGATCCTCGGTTAAGTTACCAAATAACTCAACCCATCCTTCGGCATTCTCCGGCTGATCAAACATGTCGGGAATATAGTTCATTCGCTTTGGGTGATGGAAAGCGATATGGTCATCCCAAATCCTTCGATGGATGTCTTTTCGGTATTCACCTTTTTGTAGATGTTCCATGAGCCAGAGTTGGAGTAATAAGTGGCAACCTTCGAAATGCCTTGCTCCTCGTTGACATATTTCTAGGGCCCGATACATATCCGGGATGATCCTGGGCACAATGCTGAAGTCCTGCCCGTCTATCCCTTCCATTAGCGTCTTAGTTACCATGGCCAACCTAGTATGGATTCTTTCCTTCTTCATTGGGAACACAATCAAACCCAAAAATCACACCATAAACACGAACACTCGGCGATGGATATGTCCCAGAGAGGTGATTGAAAACTCGTCTTGGTAGGTGCGGTACGATTTGCTGTGACCGTACCTTTCGTAAAAATAGTCGAAAGAGATGTATGAATCCTTCAGACACACCAATTCTGGATTCTTCTTCAGACCCATCATTTTGAGGAAACCCATGCCCGTGCGATTTTCAGGCATCAGCAACCCCGGAGATTCCTAAGCTAGACCGGCTAATCCTCCTATCTCCTCTAATAAAGGTTTCATTTCAAGGTTCCCAAAACGGAACACGAACCTATCGCAATCCCAAAATAGAGTAGCAGCCTCTATCATCATTTTTTTTGGCTGGATATCTAGAAGAGATGGTAGATTGCCCAGGTGGTTTCTGACAAGAGTTTTGTCACTAGAGTCGAGGTCATCCCACCAATTCAGCAGCCTAGGGTGAATATTGGCGACCATGCCGAATCTGGGGACTTCATGCCTCATTTTTCTGCAAAGCGAAATAAGGTTAGGCCCTTACCCCCACCAAACTCGACTATTTAACACCAATAACTAGCAGGAAGCATTTAGTTCTCCAAATAAATGCACAGAGCGTGAGGGTGTCCGTTTGGTTTCTAGGGAAACCCAGTGGACTTTGGACAAGGCTATCTTAAAGGCTAATGTTCGTACAACACGTTAACCTGGCTAAGTTTGACCATGATGCATGCAACAGTATAACAGAGTAAGGTTTCTATGGGGTTTTAGACTGGTACCCTTAAGCGGACAACTCAAGGGGGAAGGCACGAAACTGTCGACTGCACCGCTGATCGTCTAGTTTTACCGCAAATACGCCTTTCCGAATTTAAGGGGTAATAATATAGAAAGAGCGCAACCACTCATTGTAAGCGTTGTTATAGTATTTTGTTTGGCACAATTGGATTTTGAATTTTGAGCATGATATGCAATAAATAAGCATTTAAACAAATAGTCATGTATTTGCACATTAAGGAAAGCGGTAAATACAACAGTTATGATTGAAAGTAAGTACAAAAAGAAAACAAAGAGACATGTCAGTTTTGTTCATGTGAAATAAATACCTGAAAGAAGTAAACAATTAATGGTATGTAACAAAGGAGAGGAAAGATGAGAGTATTAAACAAATTAAAGGTACAAATTCACGGAACAATTTGCAATGGTAAAAGCCTATGTATAATCCCCAGCAGAATCGCCATGCTGCCGCGCCCCCTTATTCCCTTAAGCGGAGATCGGGCTTATGACATTCTGACAACTCCTTTTAAAGGAAGAGGGTTAAGAGAAGAGTCGCCACCTAACGATTTTTAAGATGCGTTAGGACACCTAGAGTGATGAACTCATGAGACTAGTTTGCATTACCAGAGATTGGGTAAGGGCTTGAAATTATCCCAAGGGGAAGGTATTAGTCACCCCTCAGGATCCACAACTGTGGTTCCCGGCCAAATGGCTTTCGTGAATTTGTACAATAAGCAAGTAGCAAGTAATGGTTCAAACAAGATGGGATTTCAAACAAGTATTGGAGTTATTAACTTTTGAAAGAACTAATAAAACATTTGAGAGAAAGACATCCTAGGTTTGAAACAATATGGATCACATCAATGCAATACCCGATAGTCACTCCTCAGAGAGGGGCTACACGTGGTATTAGCGCACCGGTCATCATATCCATATTCTACCCTTTCCCACCTCGTGAGGGTAATTAAAGCGTGTGTTGGTCACGAACTCTATTGCGTGCTATTACCCGTCCCATCCTATCAGTCCCGGAGGAGGCTATGACCACTATCCTAAAGGGAGGTGCTAGGCTGACCCCTAGGTTTAAAGGACAAGATTCTATGCGACAAACAAAGACAATTAGGACTGCAAATAAAAGGGGGAAAAAACAAATAGGAGCAGATATATGGCCCAAGTATTCCTCCACAGGTTGTGCACATAATTAGCACGACTCAAACACAAGTAAGGCCTTTCTAACATCAGGGCCTAAGGCATGATGTCTAGGCGAGAATGCAATAACAAGGTAGTTTTATTACTGATTTTAGAGAAGGAATTGTACCAGTTTCTAAAATACTGATTTTAACCTGCTGTTAGTCAAACAGTATTTGTGGAGAGTAGATTTCCTATTTTAACTGATCCAGCACCTAAGGCTTGCATAGGTGTACCAATTATTATGGGAACTTGTTCAAATAGCATTAGTAAACAAATTGTTTTAGGTGCCTAGAATCATAAAACATTACCAGCTTTCTTTTAGAGGAACTAAGTGAGGTTCTTATACCTATTATACATTAGGCTAGGTGTAACTGAGCGGATACGTTTTTATAACATGATATATAATGTATGTACAAAGTGTATATGCAGAATTCCTGAACATGATTTTCTAAATGCACAATAAGAGGAAGAATGAGGCGTATGCACGATTCCTGAACAAGATTTCTAAATGCACAGTACTATCAGTTATTAAGTCACGGTTTCAGAAGACTATTTGGAATAACAAGTTATTAGTGTTGTCCTAGAAAATAGGATCTCTAAGTGTGCGACATTATGAAACAACATTGCAGCTTGTTAACATATTCTTCCTAAAGCAGGATTTTTAACATAACACAATTGGTATGAACAGAGTCACATATTAGCAATTCTTATTGTTATTAGATCCTATGAACATGATTTCTATGTGAATGCCATTATGATGAGATGCTGAAAGATATAAACCTAATTGTCATGGTATCTAATGCATGATTGGCATGTTGTTCCTAAGCATGGTGGCTATTGCACATATAGGAAAAGTAAACCTATGGTCATGATTTCTACCCGCGTCTATAATAAGTATGCATACCCCACCCATTTCACTATCCAACCCCAGAATTGTTTATACAATCAGTTATTACAGACAAGTGTTACACGAATTACATAAGTAAATAAGAAAATTAAGAAGTTACACTATAGGGAGCCTACCAATAGGCCCAAGTCTCCAAGTCCTTAATGCAAAATGCCATAACCTTTCATAATCCGGGTGTGTCAGAGTTCCTAAGGACCTCGGAGGATCCCAGGCAGTGCTCACACATATGTTTCCTTGCCAAGGGGGAGTAAGTGTAGTGTGTGAATGCCAGTCTAGTGTGTCAGAGTTCAGAGGGTACTCAAAGGGACCCCAAAGCAGTGCTCACACAAAGGGGATGAACTTAAGAAACTAGGAGTAGAGTGAGATGTGCTCATAGTTTAGGAAGTTTAAGTAAAACAGTGTTGAAAAACATTTTAAGAGAGGAAGGACTTTTAGTAAAGATCAGCCTTTTCAGAACAAAGGTTCAATTGACAAAAATAGTTTACCAACTCAAAACAAACAAAGCCAGCATCACATAAAGGACCCATGGTGGCCCAGCAGTCACAAACAAAGGTGAGAGGTTTGAGGGACAAATACTCAACCTGTGAAGCATGCAGGTTCATACATAGACACATAATCCAAGGATTTCTAAGGATTCAGGGGGAGGTCAGGGATATGACTTAGTGTCAAGTTAGAGCAACATATCAACCAAAACACTGACATCATGATTGAATTTAACATATTAGTCATAGGCATAGAGATGCATATAAAGAATAGAGGCTGAGTGCAGGGAGACACATTGATCATTCAAAGTAAAGTGAAAATAGACATGTAAAGGGGATTCATAATTCTAATTGCATGTTGGACAGCAGAACCATAAGTAGAAACATATCAGGAATAGAAGGAACTGAACTATCAATAGAAACATGTTGGTTTAATGACTGAAGCTTAAATCAGAACATACCAGTATGATGAAGAAAGCAATAAAGCAAACAAAGATAGGAGATGCACAGTAGTCAGCCTTGGCTTGCAGCCGGCTCACTTAAAGTAATAGCAAGTAACACAGAAGAGAGGGTGAAGAGAGTATAAGAACCCTTTTCTTTGTAAAAGAGAGTGCACATATAAGTTTGTGTATCTATGTCGGTGTGTGTGTGTAACGAATTAATAGAGTGTATATATAGTTTTTTTTCCTATTGTTTTTTAATGAACATTAGTAAATAAGGTACAGATCTGTGATGACCCAAAAGGTCATCCTAAGTAATTCTAGCTAAATCTGTGTTCTAAGGCCCTGAAAGCCTCTGTTAGTCTCACCTCGATATACGTGCGCAGCCCCGAGCGTGTAGCCGGGAAGTCTGTATGTTGAAACTTGATGAAAATAGAATTTTATGATAATTATGGTTCCGGAGCCCGGAACAAGTTCATTATATGTTATTTGTCTTATCTGTGAAATTTGGTGTAAAACGGACTTGAAACGACGTGATTCAGATTAAAATTGGGAAAGTTAAGCTTTATGAAGTTTTAAGAAATTTCTATGAGTTTTGAGGTTTAATTCCTTGTTTTTGATGATTTAAATGCTTGAATAAGTCCGTAGGATGTGTTGGGAGTCGTGTGTGTTTTTGGTTTTGAGACCCGAGGGCTCGGGTGAGTTTCGGGTAGCCAACGGGGTGTGAAAAGTGCTAAAAATCTTGTGTTTTGATGAATTGCTGGTGTCCAGGTATTTACTCTATGCGAACGCACCACTTAGGATGCGAACGCATAGAGTAAAGTGGGGTCTGGGGGAGCTGGGCTAATTGTGGTATGCCAACGAACCCCTTAGGATGCGATCGCGGAGGGCTGTGGGGTCAAAGCAGTGCGAACGCACTCTAGCAGGTGCGAACACGGAGGGTAGTTTAGGCGGGGCAGTGCGAACGCGGGCAGGGGGGTGCGTCCGCACTGGGTAAGGTAGGACCTGGGTGGGGGAGTGGTATTTGACCTATGCGAACACAACTATTGGCCTGCGAACGCATAGGTCTGTTTGGTCAAACCTGTGCGAACGCGGTCAACAAGCTGCGAACGCATAGAGTTATTTTCTCAAGTGATTTTATTAACTCCAAAACAGACCCATTACGGGATTTCACCCTTTTCTCACTTCCTCCTCTTTCCCCAAACCTCCATAGACGAAATTCAAGTCCTCCAACCTCCATAGCTCCATAGGTAAGTGTTCTTAACATCATTTTCTCTTACTTTCATCAACTAATTACTAGATTCTAGGCCTAAAAACATGAAATCAAGGTACAAATTAGGGGTTTTGGGTAGAGTTAGGTTTTTGGGAATTTTGGGTAATTCAACCCCAATTTGGGGTCGGATTTCAAAACAAATCATATATTTGAACTCGTGGGGTTATCGGTGATGAGGTTTTGGTCTGAGCCTCGTGGTTGGACCAAGNTATGTGTTATGTGTTTATCATGTTCAATGTATAGGTGAGGTGACGAGTACCAATACATTGTGAGTCAAGCATGCCCGTGAGTCTATTTTTTATAAAATTCAGTTATTTCTTCAATGTTCCTCACATTATGAAATTGTCTCTACTTGAGAAATTAATTTTGATTGATGCACTGGTTGTAGAGATTATGAAATGTTGGTTCAATTGACGATCCAAGCACACGGTATATATATCATGTGATGTTGTGCCATGTTTTTACATTGATTACATCATGTCATGCATAGTAAGGAAGAGTGTAAAAGCATGAAGGGTGATGCCGTGCCATGTTTACATTTATTGAAAGCACGAAGGTTAATGTCGTGCCACGATTACATTGATTACAACATACATTGAATTGGTGAGGAAGAGAGTAAAAGCACGAAGGGTGATGCCGTGCCATGATTTACATTTATTGAAAGCACGAAGGTTAATGTCGTGCCATGATTACATTGATTACAACATACATTGCATTGGTGAGGAAAAGAGTAAAAGCACGAAGGGTGATGCCGTGCCATTGTTATCATTCAGACATGTCATTCATACCTTATCAGTTTTTGGTAAATTGTTTCTTTTCTTACTTGATGTTAAGTAAATGCTCTATCTTATTGTTTTCCCTTTATCTGCTCTCGTTCCCCGTATATGACTGTTATTCTTCCTTGCTTTGTTATTTGTATTTTGTGTTGTAGAATAGGACAGGTGAACATTGTTTGCTAAGTCTAGCCTCGTCACTACATCGGCCGAGGTTAGGCTCGGCACTTACTCAGTACATGGGGTCGGTTGTACTAATACTACACTGCACTTCTCTATGTTGTGCAGATACCGCTTCCGGACCCCATGGACCGCTCTGAGGGAGTCACCTTCAGTCCACATCGAGCTTCAAGGTATACCACTGGCGCTCGTAGGCCCTGGAGTCTCTCTTGCTATTAGTACCCTATTGTCTTATTTCTCCTTCCGTTCTAAAGGCAATATTGTATTTCCTTTCCGACTTGTATTTAGTATTCTTATAGACAGTCTGTGAGGTTGTGACACCCCGGTTTTGGGATTTTATGATGTTGTTATCTTTATCATTTCATTATGCATTATTCGAAGTATTATTACATTTCTTCTGTAAGACTTTTGAAGTGGTTTTGGTTATTTCAGTAAAGGTGTGAAAGATAATTGCTTTATTACTGTCAAGTTGTTTTAAAAAAGGTCCAGGTGTGGTGTACGTTGGCTTGTCTAGCGCGTTCAACGTTAGACGTAGTCACGGCCTGAAAGGTGGGATTTCGGGTCGTGACAAGTTGGTATCAGAGCTCTAGGTTTCTTAGGTCTCACAACTCATGGACAAACTTGGTAGAGTCCGAGGGATCGGTACGGAGACGTCTGTATTTATCCCCCAGAGGCTGCAAAGTTAGGATAGCTGCACATTTCTTCATTCTCTATCGTGCGATATACATTCTGAGTACTGATTGAGTTCCATTCTACTCTCCCGCATATGGCGAGGACGCGTGCTTCCCTTGGTTCCGCTCAGCAGCCCGACACTCCTGCTACAGCTCCTACGAGGGGTCGAGGTCAAGGACGAGGCCGTGCTAGAGGCCGAGGTCGGGGCATGGCTCATCCTAGAGCAGCAGCCCCAGTGGAGGACCCTCAGGTCGAGTCTGACGAGGAGTTCCCAGTTTCGGCAGTCCCAGTTAGACCAACGCAGGTCCCAGAGGGGTTCATAGCTACCTAGTGCTTCAGGATGCTCTCGTCCGTTTGGTAGGATTTATGGAGAGTGTGGCACAGGCCGGTCTTCTTCCTATTGCACCAGCTGGATCTCAGGCTGGGGGAGGGACCCAGACTCCTATTATTCATACCCCAGAGCAGGTTTCCACTCAGTTTCAGACTCCAACACCTCAGACAGCTGGAGTAGCTCAGTCGGGTATTGTGGCACCGGCAGCTGAGGGTGCAGCTATGTTAGCAGATGCTTTATGGAGACTGGACAGATTCACCGAGTTATTCATTACTACTTTTACTGGTGCACCGTCAGAGGATCCACAGGATTATTTGGACAGCTGTCATGAGGTTCTTCGGAACATGGGTATAGTGGAGTCCAATGGAGTTGACTTCGCTACTTTTCGACTATCTAGAGCTTCCAAGACTTGGTGGAGGGACTATTGCTTAGCTAGACCACATGGGTATGTATCTTTGACTTGGGCTTAGTTCACAGAGGTATTTTTGGGGAAGTTCCTTCCCATTACTCAGCGAGAGGATCTTAGGAGGCTGTTTGAGCGCCTTCAGCAGGGATCTATGTATGTCACTCAGTACGAGACCCGGTTCATCGCTCTAGCATGGCATGCATTGATGATACTCCTCACTGATCGGGAGAGAGTTCAGAGGTTCATTGAAGGATTGGCCCAGCATATACGACTCTAGATGGCCAAGGAGTCGAGTACTGATATTTCATTCCAGGATGTGGCCGATGTGGCCAGGAGGATTGAGATGATTTTTTCACAGGGAGGTGGTTAGGGGGCTGACAAGAGGCCCCGTCATTTTGGTAGATTTAGTGGAGCCTCATCTGGAGGCAGTGATTCTTTCAGTAGGGGTCATCCACCCCGACCATTTCAGTCAGCACTTCAGGTATCTCCTCGTGCACCGCAAGTTCATGTTAGTGCACCACCAACATCTATCAGTGAACAGCAGCTTCAGAGTTACCAGGGTAGTTATCAGGGTCTTCAGGGCCAGTTTCTGAGTCATCAACCGCAAAAGCCGAGATCTTGTTATACTTGTGGTATACCGGGGCACCTTGCCATATTTTGCCCTCGAGCTTTGAGTGGACCCTAGTATCAGGGTTCCCGTGCCTTGGTTCCCGCAGCAGGTGCACCCTTACCCCCTTAGCCAGCTAGGGGTGGTGGTCGAGGTGCTAGAGGTGGTGGTCAAGTTCATAGAGGTGGAGCACAGGTCGCGAGGCGTAGAGGCTAGGTTGCAGTAGGTAGACCCAGGGATGTTCAGATTGGAGGGGCTCCGCCCCGGTGTTATGCTTTTCCTGCTCGTCCTGATGCTGAGGCTTCTGATGCAGTTATTACAGGTACGGTTTCAGTTTGCAGCCGAGAGGCTTCGGTGTTATTTGATCCGGTTCTACATTCTTCTATGTGTCTTCATATTTTGCCCCTTATTTGAGTATGCCCCGTGATTATTTGAGTACTGTTGTACATGTGTCTACACCAGTGGCTGATTCTATAGTGGTAGATCGAGTCTACCGTGCTTGCGTAGTAGTTATTGGTGGTCTGGAGACTCAGGTTGATCTTTTGCTTCTTGATATGGTTGAATTTGATGTTATATTGGGGATGGATTGGTTATCTCCCTATCATGCTATCTTGTACTGCCATGCCAAGACAATGACCTTAGCCTTGCCAGGAGTACCTCGTTTAGAGTGGAGAGGGACTCCTAGTCATTCTTCTGGTAGAGTTATTTCTTATATGAAGGCTCGGCGCATGGTCGAGAAGAGTTGTTTGGCCTATTTGGCATGTGTTCCTGATTCTAGCGCTGAGGTTCCTTCTATAGAGTCTGTGCCTGTGGTTCATGAGTTACATAGGTATTCCCTGCTGACCTGCCGGGTATGCCACCAGACAAGGATATTGATTTTTGTATTGAGTTAGCTGAGGGCACTCAGCCCATTTCTATTCCCCCGTACCGTATGGCCCCGCCAGAGTTGAAGGAATTAAAGGAACAATTACAGGATTTAATGGATAAAGGCTTCATTAGGCCTAGTGTTTCTCCTTGGGGTGCTCCAGTATCGTTCGTGAAGAATAAAGATGGCACAATGAGGATGTGTATTGACTACCAGCAGTTGAATAAGGTTACTATAAAGAACAAGTATCCTTTGCCGAGGATTGATGACTTATTTGATCAGCTTCAGGGTGCTACGGTATTCTCTAAGATAGACTTGAGGTCTGGTTATCATCAGCTGAGGATCAGGGCATCTGATGTGCCCAAGACGGCTTTTCGCACTCGTTATGGGCATTATGAGTTTTTGGTCATGTCGTTTGGGTTGACTAATGCCCCCGCTGCTTTTATGGAGTTGATGAATCGGGTATTCAGTCCTTATTTGGACTCATTCGTGATCGTGTTTATTGATGATATTGTAATATACTCTCGCAGCCGAGAGGAGAATAAG
>ML273870.1:425-18263 GCA_005239495.1 Nicotiana undulata | reverse complement strand
GGTAACGATGACCCTACGGGTTCTCGGGGTAAAGGAAAGGCTAAGAAGGGAAAGAGAAGAGTAAAAGATACTCCTCCCTCTTATCCTCCCTCTTTTCCACCCTCTACACAGGCACCGCCTATGTCTTATCCTCCACCCAATGGATATTATGAGGCGCCACAGCATCACCAGCCCAACTACATCTTTGTGCAGACACCGGGTCTTTCAGCACAGGGCCCCAGGACTGTACGTCCAACATACAGTCCAGCTGCCTCACGAGCACATAGCTCACATCCATCCCGGTCACAACCACGTGGGTCACAACCACTGGTGCCACATCCATGGGGGTCAGAGGCATCAGTATCACAACAGCTTCCGGTCGATCCCACAATGTCGCAGTCACAGGGATCACATCCATCTTCCTCATCGACTCCATCTCTTACAGGCCTTCGCCTGCGAGATACTAGCTCTGACCCCCCTACACCTTCCACACATGCATCTAATGTACCTGTTTCCGACGATGATGTTGATGATGACGAGGAGGTGCATAAGGATAAGTATGGCAGGATCATCATAGTCCTTGAGGGTGATGAGAAGAGTAACCTGATTTTTTTACGTTTATTGTTTTGTACAGTTTGTACTAATATATTAATGTGTTTTTTTCCCTTAAATTGCAGGTTCATCCCGAGTAACACTACTACGAGGATAATCACCAACGCCACCAAAAAACTTTATGATGCCCCTTATACGAGTTGGAGCGAATTCCCATTCTCGTTGAAGGAGCAAATTTTCAATGAATTTAAAGTACAAATTTTCTTTTAAGCTTTATAATTATATATTTATGATATTTTCATACAATATTTAACTTTTGAAATACAAAGCAAGTGTGTATGGGAACACCGCTATAGCGCGGAGGTGGTGCGTAATTTTAATCTTAAGGCTCGGAAGCGGTTGTCGCATAGTTTCTCCAACGCTAGACTGTACAAACAGAAGCCTAACTGGTTGCTTGACGATTATTGGAGGGATTTGCAAAGGCAGTGGCTTACCGCGGACTTCTTAAAGAAGAGCGAAAAAGGAAAGAAAGCTCGCGCATCCGAGAAGGGAGGCTCCTTGCACACTGGAGGTGCGATCAGCCAAGGGACTATAAAAAGAAGATTGGTACGTAATTTATTCATTTATTTTAATTTTCAAAGTATATCTATTCTGTTTATTAACTATAATTTATGAATTTTCAGGAAAAGAAGCTGGGTCGTCCAATGAAGCAAGATGAGTTATTCAAGGAGACTCATATTGTCAAGAAAAAGAAAGAGACTGATCCAGAAAGGTGGGTCGACGACCGATCATCGACTGTACATGTAAGTTTTCTCTTTTCATTAAGTATTCTGATATACTCTAATATAATCTTTCAAATACTAATTAAATAAAAAAATTCTTATAGGATCGCTTCAGAGCTGACATGGAGGAATTCATACGCAGTCAGCCACCTAATGAGTCGGGCGAGCCAATCCATATTTCGGAGGAGGATGCAGAAAGACTATGGATGCAGGCGGCTGGCGGTGCAAAATATGGGAAGGTATACGGGCTTCCTAATAAGAAGTTCCACCGCTATCATTATGGAATGCAAGGAATAGGAACTTCCACGCAAGCCGAGCAACTTGATGGGGAGAGCCTCTCCACTATGCGGGAGACTGTGACAAAGCTCACAAGCGAGCTAGAAGCATCCAAGGAACGAGAAATTAATAAAAAAGCGACCAACTTTGGTCGCTATTTCCAGATTTTAAAATATTTTATTTTATTTACAGACCAAAGTTGGTCGCTATATTTTGTATAATAATAAATAAATAAATATTGTAATTTAAATATAAAGACCAACTTTGGTCGCTAAATTTATATTATTAAAATAATAAAGCGACCAAAGTTGGTCTCTTTTTTTTATACCCGGAATATTTGGTCAATTTAACATAGAGACCAAAGTTGGTCGCTAATTAGCGACCAACTTTGGTCTCTATGTTAAAGGGACCGACAAAATAGCGACCAAGCCTGTTTGGACACATTTTGGTCGCTTTTCACTGTTTAGGAACCAACTTTGGTCGCTTTTGGTAGTCGTTTTTTCCCGAATTTTTAGTAGTGATATATCATAACAAATACAATTGTAAGAAGAGTGTGTGGCGAAGGGGGTGGATTTAGTATGATTCGATTCCCGCAATTTGAAATGCGAGAAAGTTTTCAATTACAACTCGGATTAGAAACCTAGAGGTGGAGAAGAATAGGTTTTAGGGAAGGATTTGGTTGAAAGACCCTTGGAGTATTCGACAAAGTTCTGCTAGTTAAGTTATTATGGAGATTCAGGAAGGAGGAGCAGACTTTATGAAGAGTGATGATAGCGGAAAAGTATGGCACTGCATATGGGAGATGGATGACAGGAAATAAAACACTTTCGTCTAAGCATGGATTATGGAGGAGCATCATGAAGGCAATAAAGATTTCGGTGGCCACATTACATTCAGGGTAAGTGAAAGTTGCATAGTTTTTGGAGAGTGGTGCGGCGAGAATGCATGGAGGCTTGCCTCTATAGCATAAAAAGTGTTTTTGTTAGAACATGCGCAACGGAAGCAAGCGAACAATCCATGCAACTAATACATGTAAACTAGACAATGCTATAATTACAAGATTAAAAGCACTAACCTCTTAAAATCGTTGCACAAATCTTTCAAACAGCAAGAATCCAGGGCTGCAGTCTTCTGCTATATGCCTGGTAAAGCCTTGGACGATTTTGCTTTTGGGTGGGCAAAAATAATACAACTCTAAAGTGAGTAATTAGGTGAAATTAGTCTTCCTTAAGTAGAGTTATTTTTTGGCCGAAATTCTCTTCCAAAAACGTGTAGGATTCTACTTGCACAAGTAAAATCCTACTCTAACTCTACCGGATGACTTTTATCCCAAGTCACTTTTTACCCAAGTCCTGTCCAGGTTTTTACTAGGTATAGCAGGGACCACAAAAATAATAAGAGGCTACCAATTATAGCATTAATTCGAAATTAGCATGAATTAATTCTTACTATAATTAATTGCAATTTATTCCACTAAAAACTGTAATTGAACTCCTCAATATGAATTTCAAAAATTTTATAACACTTATTTTAACTCCCCATGTTAAGATCTCAAATACCAGTTAATTAAATTAAATCACTGAAAATTTAATTTAATCAACTAATTAAATCCTTTACAATTCCGCTTAAACTATTTCATGTGACGGATACAAAATTCACCGGTCGGGTTTTCACATGAAAACTGATAAGCTTACATAAAGGGGTATCATCAAACTCAAAATTGAGTCATGGATTCTATCAACTAATTATTATTCATAAATATTATTCGTTATTGTCCAATCTATTAGGCATACACTAACTCTGAATGGAGTCGTACCTTTTGATAAATCAAAATAATAAACAAATTACATTGATCATAATAGTTATATCAAGATTAGGAGTATAAGCTCATTTAATGAATTAGAGAAAATATTTTATATATTCAGTACAAAAATATTTTTTCTCTACTTGGTCCGTTCAATATACACTGAGTATACTAGCACAAGAAGTCGGAGTAAAACCAATCCCATAATCAAGACAAATTATACTATAACCGTGTGCTACAATCATCAAGATATTTTGTCCAATAATATCTTTGATTATGAACATAGTTTATTAATTATGAGAACCAACAATTTAATCTTTTGTGCATGAGCGAAGACTCCATACACTAAATTGTCTACTACATAACTAAAAGGACACACATGTAACAAATGATCTAATTAAAATAGTACTTTATTGATTGAATAAATTAAATAAATAATTGTTTCATAAAAATTAAATAAAATACTATGCCTAAACCGCATGGTTAATAGTATATCCCAATAGTTTTAAGCTGCAGAGAGATGACAATACAACAAATCTGAATGATACAAAATGCAGGAGACCATGGGACTTGAGGTTTAGTAGGAGTCTATAGGATTAGGAGATGGATGAATTCCAAAACCTGGTTTACCTACTTACAAGCAGAACTTATTGCGTACTACGCAGGACTCCTTGAGATGGAGGACGAGGAGAGATAGTTTGCTCTAGGTTAAATCATACTGCCAAAAACTATTATATAAGGGAAAAGTTAGCTTATATGTTTGGATCCCAGGGCGCCGTAGAATATGTGCTTCTTTGAACTTATAGGCTGATGTTCTGCATTCACCTTAAGTGAAATTAGTTACTACCAAATTTTCTTTCTCTCTGGGTACTGATTGACTTTGGTCTGAGCATTACTTAAACACTTCAGAATGAAGCAGTGGATTTGTATGTAATAGAACTGCTTAGTTCCCTATTCACTCTTCTTGCCGAAATCTGGTGATCTCAGTAATATATCATATATTATGTGTATGTACATGTTCAAGAATGAACATCTCCTTCAGTGTTTTCTTCTCTGCTCTGGTCTATACTTTTTACTGGTAGTAGTATCTACATTAGATATAATCTATTTCAGGGAAATAGAATGTTAATCTTTTGGGAACTTTTTTCTAATCGAATTTTCCTATACATCCAAGTATTCACATCATTCAAGTCATATTAAATTTACCTCAAGAAACATGCAGTTCTAAGCAGTCTTTACCTGCTTGTTTAACGGTGAGCAAATGGTCACGACCCAGAATCCTAATCCAGGTCGTGATGGCGCCCAACAATGGGGTTAGGCAAGCCAACGTAAATTTCACTAAGTGCTTCTTTTTACTTGATTCAATTATTCACACATTTACTGAATTTAACAGGTTAAATCATGATATCGAAAGATAATAACTCAGTGGTAGATAAAATAGTTATAAAGAAGCGTGAGTCAACAGACGAGCATATATATATATACAGCCCAAAATTCCAAAATAACTACTACGTGTGTGTCAGGAACTAGTGTCACGAGTGTCATGGGCATACTAACTGAATATACAAAGGATAATAATATATACAATCCCACTGTCTGAAATAAGTAGACGGGAAATAAGCAAAAGAAACTTCAGAGTGCTGTCGAGAATCGCCAAGGGAAGCAGCTCACCGTGAAGTTAGGTCCGCTACGGTCAATATCTAGATCCGGTCTGATAACCAGATGCACCAGCCTCAGAACCTGTACAATTAAGTACAGAAGTGCAGCATGAGTACATATTAAATAAATATGTACCCAGTGAGTATCCCGTCTAATCTCGAAGAAGTAGTGATGAGAGGTCGACTTGACACTCACTAAGGTCCAACAGTATAATATAACAGAGTATAATGAAAACGGTAGACATGTAAGACAGTGAACAATAAATGTATATAAAGCACAGGGATCCAAGTAAAGGCTGAAAGTAAATAACAATTTCCACTTCCTGTTCCCCCAATTATCTGTCAAGTCAACATCCATGAAACATTGCCAAATAATCATGCGCACAAAAGAATAAGACAACCGGCCGGAGTCATAAGGAAAAAATCTGTGCACTGCCGAGGGTCGAACGGCCCGTCCCATAAGTGCATTCTTACCATAGTCATGTTCGCGCACTGCCGAGGGTCGAACGGCCCGAACCATAAGTGCGTCTTTCAAATTAATCATATCTGTGCACCTTTCAATCTGCCGTGGCGTACGGCCCGCTCCCATGAGAGTGGGGGAAATCACACATCGCTCGCGGAATGTAAATTGCGAAGCGGTCACATCCACACACAATAACTTTTGAAAACTTACTTTCCATAACCTATTCCTTTCAAATCAACAATTTCCATAAAGCCTCAGAGAAACAATACTATACATAACATGATCTCATAGTACATATGGCATTACAAGGAAGCATATAAGGCATGCTGTGGGCCTAACTACCCGGACATAACAATGATAGCCGCTACGTACGGACTCTCGTCACTTGGTGCGTACGTAGCCCCCAAAACATGTGCACATAGCATATAAATCACCTATGAGGACAATTTCCTCTTACAAGGTTAGAAAGGAGACTCACCTCGTGTCGAATCTACCCCTCAGACCAAGGATGCGCCGGAAACTCTGGTCCAACACCCGAGGACTCGCAACTAGCCAAATATTGCACAATCATATCAATTCATGCTCAAGATAGGGAAATTATCCTATTTATTCAATAAAATCATAATTCTTGAAGAATTCCCAAAATTCAACCCCGGGTCCGCATGTTCAAATTCCGAAAATTTCCAAAGGAATCACTCACCCACAGCCTAAGGATCATTAATATGAAGTTTCTACTTGAATTCATAGCATTAAACAGACAATACACAAATTTTCTCAAGAACCCTAAATTTACAACCTAATTCTTGATTTTTCATCAATTTAGTAGTTAATCCCATTAATAATTCATGCATGAAACTAGTATTAGGAAGGAATTAACTTACCTTAACAGTAGCTAGGTCGTGGTGTGTTCTTCCCAAGCTCACAAGTCTCTAATGGTGGTGGAAAATAAATGAGAGGGGTGAAATCCCGAGTTTTAAAGAATATATACTGCCTGGCCTACAGGGATTCCGCACTTGCGGCTCCAGGACCGCACCTGCGGTCTCGCTCCTGCAAGCTGGGGCTCGCACCTGCGGAACTGGACGAGTGGGGCTGAGGTCGCACCTGCGGAGGGATTACTGTACCTGCGGTTCCGCTCCTGCGGACCTTCGTCCGCACCTGCGAGAAAGGGGGACCTCACCTGGGGTCGTACCTGCGATGCTGCGGTCCCGCACCTGTGACTGGGTAACCGCACGTGCGGTCACCAGCAGTTGCATCAGCTGGTTTTTTAGCCCCGTTTGGTGCCCGGGAGGCACCTGGGCCCACCCGAGCCCCCGTCCAATTATACCAACAAATCCTAAATCATAATACGGACTCGCTCGAGCCTTCGGAACGCCCAAAACAACGCTAAATCTCAAAATCACACCCCAAAACCCCTAAAACCATAACTTTAAGAACTTCAAGTTCTTGATTTCCATAACGATGCGCCGGACCGACCTAGACAACTCGGAATGACATCAAATTTTGCAGACAAGTCATAAATGACATAACGAAACTATTCCCGGTCTCAGAATCACATCGGACCTTGATAACATAAATTCGCATTTCAAACCAAATTTCAAACTTAAGGAAATCCTTATTTCTATATTGGGCACCAAAACGCTCCCGGTTTATCGAAAACCCATTCCGAACATACGTCCAAGTCCGAAATTATCATACGGAGCTACTGACACTGTCGGAACTTGATTCCGAGGTCGTTTGCTCAAAATGTTGACCGAAGTCAAACTTGGCCAAATAGGCCAACCTTAAGTAACCAAGTGTTCCTAAACTGCTCTAAACACTTCCAAATCCTGAACCACCAGACCCCGCAAGTCACAAATCACAAGAAGCCGATATGAGAAGTCTTATTTAGGGGAACGGAATCTGATAACACAAAACGACCGGTCATGTCATTACACAAATGGACCAGTTACTTGCTGCATACAAGAAATCCTCAAAGCAGTGTCGTGAACATTAGATAAGCTAACCCAAGGAGCAGCTTCTACTCCTATATGTCCCTATCTGTTTACTACCTTATTTCCCCCAAAGAAAAAAGATAAATGGTTTTAAATATCAACTATCTCATAGTGTTTTTCTTTGGTTTTGGCAACATTTCGGCGAGGATAAGAGGTAGAAACCGCAATATGAATTGTTAGCTTTCCCAGGTTTGCTGCCCGTATTGAGGTTAGACTTAAACTTTGTGTCTAGCTGTGCATCCTTTACTTTTTATTTTAGTTGTTCAAGATCCTAAAAATTATACTCGTATGTTCTCTTTTAAAGACAAAATGCCTTGCCTTTCACTCTGCCTCTTTAACAGTAGCAAAGCCAGAAATTTCTCTACGGATGTTCAAGATTAACATACATGTACAAAAAGTAATTTTTGACTTATATGCGCTGTATAATTTTTCGATAAAGGGTGTTCAATTGACCACTGTTCACTGTATGTGAATATGCCACTACCTTTAGTGCAGTATGATTAAATCCTCAAAGCAGTCCTCTTGCTATTTCTCTTGTGAGGTATAGAACTGGTTCTTTCTATTAATTAGAGGGGGATGGTACTATTGTTAGGAATATAGTAGATATGCCCTAGATCCAATATCATATTTGATGATTTGAATATATTTTTCTGAACGTCATTTGATATTGAAATATATGGCATTTGATATTTTATCATTGTTATTAATTGCTTTATAAATTTGATAAGGTCCTTGATTAAATTTTGAGACTTGACATCATGATGGAGATCATGATAATGAGAGTAAAGTTTCTTATAATTTAATCTAAATTTTGTTCTTGATCGTAAGATTATTAATTTGGACATTAGTAATCCAGTTAGATCAATATTTGTGTGACCGTCTTTATGGGATAAAGATTAGTTGATCTCATTAACTAAATCACATAGATAGATGATGCATATAGAGATATGATAATTGAACCGACTCATTAGATAATTCCTAATGGTTAGAATTACCATAAACTGTCAATAAGATAGTCTCTTGAAGAATGTGATGTAAGAATTTCTTTGACCTGAGATCGTCATAGTAATTTACAAGTTATTTATTGTGCTTTGATACCAGACACCTATGGCCCTTGGGCGATAGTTGAAAGGATATTGGGTACGATTAAATACTTGTAGAATTAGTGATTGATCAAGATGGAATCTGTCAACTCTTGGTAATGAGTTTAAGCTCCATGTTGTCATGAATTATAAACGACCAAACTAAGACCTTGGCCAGGGCAATTGAATGAAAGAAGAAATGAGTTTCTTAGGTCATTCAACGGTCGATTATATTTGACATGAACACATAGTTGGTCGCCTATTAGGATTTGACAGTTGAACCATATCATAGGGTGATCCAGAGCTATAAGGATAGTAGGAATTACTACATTATTCTTCTACTGGTTCTTGAGAGTAAATTGTATACTTCATGCTATCCGGTCGTTAAGGAGTGTTGTTAGACGTCACCCTTGATTAGTATATTGATGTAATCAATTTACTACCGGTTTAGTATTGAACCTATGGGGTCGCACACTAACGAGTGTTCTAATCTTTGCTAAAGGATTAATTAACTTATTATTTGATCATTGAATTAAAGAATTTAATTAGTCAAATAAGTAATGGTATTAATCCAAATGAAATATTATTATATTTTTTGCTAGCATAGAGGATATAATTAATATTGTGAATAAATTGAAGTTTTCTATTTGGAATAGAAAATTAAATTGTATCTCTTGGTTGAAATATATATATATATATATATATATATATATATAATTAATGATTATATAAGAGTAAAGACTTGTCAACTTCAATTTGAAATTGGGTTAACTGAAAGTCCTTATGGACATTATGTTAAAGTACGAGTCAGCTACAGAAACCCATTGAGAATGGGATTTGTATTCTACAGTAAAGTACTAATAAGGATTTTATAATCCAATTTGGTATTGGACTTCATGGTAAGTCCACTAAGAACGGCAGTAACGAAATTTCCATAAAATTCCATAAAGTTTATATTGGAATAAACTTTTACCCTAACTACTAATTACCTCAACCAAATAGGAAAAATGTTTATAGGTGATGCTATATAAAGGGTGATGGAGAAAATTTGCCATAGCAATTCTTGAGAAGAAAATCACTTTGTGAAAGTGAGAGTGCAATACAAAGCCAAGAGAGAAAATACAATTACAAGACAAGTGTTTCTTGTTCTTCTAACATTGAGTTGAGATTTTTGAGAAAAATTTCAGCACAATATTTTGTTCAATTTGTCCGCGGGTTTCATTGATCAAAGAGTTGGTAGCAAGGGTCGGTCTCGGTGTGGATACGCATAGAGTCTTCGCACTATCGAAGAATTTTTGAAACGAGACTTTCTTCACCAGGTACGTCTTAGATCCGATCTTTGACATGTAAATAAATTTTAAACACGAAAAGTTCTGCCTAGGATTGTTATTGTCTTCCGCTGCGTGTTACGAACACCTATATGCAATCCTTCAGTGGTATCAGAGCCGTGGTTTATTGTGTCTAAAATTTATTTAAGAAATATTTTAAAGATTATATTTGAAGAGTTCAAATCATAATACATGTGTCTTGTGCTATAGTCAAATTATTTGAATACATATGGATTGATATTATTTTATTTTGAATAAAGTATGTATACATATAAGTAAAACCATTGAAATAGTTCATAGCTTAAATTTGAATTTTTGTATTAGATACGACGGTAATCTATAATAGGTTATTAGACTCTACTATTATTTTAATTGTTATTAGTTCATGAGATGTTAATTAATAATAATATTCTGGTATGAATTCTTTTTATGTGATATATAAGATAAACATGTTAGAAGTATATTGAATTTCGTTTTTATGTCACGTACTTGTTCGTTATATAATTTTGAATTATTTATTACATGTGATGTAAATTAATTTAGGACTAAGCATGTAGACAATTTGAACTAAATTCACATGCTATATAAGATTTGATCTTCATGTTATTAAAAACTGTTTTAGTAACAATTCCCTCTCACTAAAATTTGAGTTCTTAAATAATAAAATATATGATATTTTATTATAGAGCTATCCGTCAAAGTAAATAATTTTACTTATTTCTTGTTTATAAGGAGCGGCCTGACTACCAGGAGACTTATAGTTCGAGAATATGTTAAAATTATTCATTGCATTAGATGTATGGATTGAAAGAATTATTCAATTTTACACTAGACACCTGGACAACCCGAGGAGTATAAAATTTAATAAGTTCTTTGCTATCATGATGGTTGAACTCAACTATGCCAATATGATCGACCTGACTATCAGGGGACTATTTGACATAGAGCTATTTAAGAAAATTGTATGGGGATACAATTGGCAAGAGTACCTACCTTTAAAATATATATGGGAATCGACTTGACTTCCAGGGGGTTCATACATATTGTTAAAGGATTCCTTTACTCAACTAACATAAATAAAAATTTCGTAAACTATAATGAGGGTAAATAGTTTAAAATAATTAGTGAAAATATCATTTAGATAAAAATTCATATATTTATGATATATGTAAATATGTTCTTATATTATTGCCTTTTCTTTTCTATATTTTACATTTCTCAATATGCATGTTATATCACTGTGTGAAATACTTGAGACCAACAAGTTGGTAGGACCAAACTTTGATGACTGGTATAGAAATTTGAGAATTGTTCTCATGCATGAAAAACTCATTGATGTGATCGATAAGCCTGCATAGATAACCCCACCAAAGAATAATGTTTAAGGCACCAAGGTTTATTAGAAACACTTGGAAGAATGTCTTGCTATTAAACGCATCATTCTCGCTTCTATGAGTTCTGAACTCCAGAGAAAACATCAGAATATGGATCCAACTGCAATCATTGAATATCTTAAGAAGATGGTTGATTCGCGGTTGGACATTGAAAACTCTACAGTTGGACCCCTTATCAATCATGTGATTGTTCTTACCGAAGAATATGAGAAATTGGGGTACAAGCTTGGTAAAGATCTTTCTGAAGATTTGATCTTGCAGTCAGTATATGATGCTGAATGTTTTCACTGTAAGAAGAAAGGGCATTGGAAGAGAAGTTGCAAGGAGTATCTTGCAACTCTAAAGGACAAAAAACAAGGTAAGACATTAATGAAAAATATTTTCAATGTTTCTTTAGCTACTACTAATTCTTCACTGTGGGTATTAGATACTGACAGTGGTTATAACATCTGCAATATGTTGCAAGGGTTCAAGATAAGTAGGAGCCTAAAGAAAGGAGAAGTTAATCTACAAGTTGAAAATGATGCAAAAGTTGCGGTCGTAGCTGTAGGATAGATTTCTTTAATAATGCCTACGGGAAAATTACTTATGTTGGATGATTGTTATTACGTTCCTAAATTTATTTCGAACATAATTTCAGCTTCTATGTTAGACAAACGTGGTTTTCACATTAATATAGGGAATGGTATTTACTCTATTTATTATAGTGATAATTTATATGTAAATGGCTATTTCCAACATGATGTTTATGTCTTACCTAATGTGAATGATAATTTGATTATGCATGTTTCAATAGTGAATTATGAGTCTGTATTTGGTTACTATTGTTTGTTGGTAATAGTTCTGAATGTTTTTTCATAGGTAGTTAAGTAGTTAAATTGATGTTATGAGTCTAACTCTTGAGTTGAAAAGAGTTAGAGGTACTGTAATTTGTTCTTGGTTGAATAAATTTTTTGAATTTGACCCAAAAAAAAAAGAAAAAAAAAATTATGCATGTTTCAAGTCTTACGAGGAAAAGAGATGATTAAGTAAATTATACATACCTTTGGCATTGTAGGCTTGGTCATATTGGAGAGAAAAGAATTAACAAGTTGTCCAAGGAAAGGTACCTTAACAAATATGATTTTGAATCATATCCAACTTGTAATCTTGTCTCAAAGGAAAAATGACAAAATCTCCATTTACTGGAAGTGGAGAAAGAGCTTCTGAATTATTAGGACTATTTCTTGCAGATGTTTGTGGGCCCATGAAAATTCAAGCTAGAGGTGGATATTCTTACTTCATCACCTTCAATGATGATATGTCAAGATATGGATTTGTGTATCTTATGAAACACAAATCTGAATCTTTTGAAATGTTCAAAAGGTTCCGTAGTGAAGTTCAAAAACAGACTGGTAAAAGTATCAAAGTACTAAGGTCTGATAGAGGTGGAGAATATCTTAGTGAAGATTTTACTAGGTATCTCAAAGAGAATGAGATTTTCTCCCAGTGGACACCTCCAGGAACACCACAACACAATGGTGTGTCTGAAAGAAGAAATCGAACCTTATTAGATATGGTGAGATCTATGATGGGGTTCATTGATCTTCCAATAAATTTATGGGGATATGCTTTGGAAGCAGCAACATACTTACTTAATAAAGTTCTCACTAAGTCAGTCTCTACAACACCATGTGAGATATGGAAAGGACGTAAGCCTAGCCTTAAACACATTAAAGTTTGGGGTTGTCCAGCTTATGTTAAGAGACTACAGTCTGATAAACTTGACTCAAGATCTGATAAGTGTAGGTTCATTGGGTATCCCAAAGAAATAATGGGATATTATTTCAATCACCCTTCTGACCATAAAGTGTTTGTGGCTAGAGGAGAAACCTTTTTGGAAAGAGAATTTCTTTTAGAAGGAAATTATAATGGAGAAATAGAACTTGATGAAGTTCAAGAAACTAATGAATCAACAAAAAATCAAGATTATGAGACACAAGTTAAAGAACCTTTATTGGATGTTTTGAAGTTGACAAGGAAGTTTCCATCTTCAACGGTTGATGTTCAAGAACTAAATGTAGTTTAAGAACATGTTAATGAGCCATTTACAAACCAAATTGAACAACAACTAAATCCATCACAAGGTGAACAAGTTGTACAAACACCTCTTAGAAGGTCTACATGAGAACGTCATGTACCAACTAGATTAAATCTAATGGTGCAAGATTATGTATCAAATGAGGTTAATCATAATGATTATGGCCATAAGACCTAGGAAGAGGTGATACAAGGTTCTGACTATAAGAAATGGCAAAAAGCCATGAAATCCGAAATGAAATCCATGAAGGAAAATTAAGTATGGACTTTAGTTGAACCTTCAAAGGATATAAAACCTATAGTGGAATATTCACTCTAACAAGACAATTGAAGAGTTCAATTTTGTTAGATGCGAAGAAGAACCTTGTGTGTACAAAAAGGTTAGTGGGAGCACAATTATATTCTTAATGTTGTATGTTGATGATATATTTCTCATAGGGAATGACATACCAGTATTGCAAAGTACCAAGATTTAGCTATCTGAACAGTTCTCCATGAAAGACTTGGGAGAAGCAGCTTATATATTAGGAATAAAGATCTATAGAGATAGATCGATGAAGCTGCTTGAACTTTCCCAGTCTTTGTACATTGATACCATCTTAAAGAGGTATAACATGAATAATTCCAAAAGAGGCTATCTACCAATAGGCACTGGAATTACTCTTAGTAGGGAGGATTGTCCTAAAATACCTGAAGAGACAGAACGCATGAGTAGGATCCCATATGCTAGTGTAGTGTAAGCTATCATGTACACGTCCTGATGTGGCTTATGCACTTGGAGTGACTAGCCGATATCAGTGTCACGACCCCAAATCCTAACAGGCCGTGATGGCGCCTATCGTGGAACTAGGCTAGCCAACCATCACCTTACTACGCATTTATTCAATTATAACAGTTCACAATTTAATAATAAGCATGCAACCATGACATAGAATAGTGTAATTTAGTATTAGTGTCCCAATAATAGTCTAAACAAAACCTCCCAAGATTGGAGTCAATAGTCATTAGCATCTAAGAATAGATAAATCTAACTCTGCTAAAACTATAATATGTATGTCTCTGAATCAAGTGCTAAAACTAAATAAGGAAGGGAAGTGGAGAAGCTGTGGACGTTGAACAACTACCTCAAAATCCCGTGAATCTGCAACTATAAGCAAGGACAACTACTGCTCCAGATCGGTACCTGAATCTGTGCACAGAGGCACAGGGAGTCTTTATGAGTACGCCAACTTAGTAGTAATAAAAATAAATCACAGTCTGAGAATTATAAAACACACAGTACAGATACACAATTCCACAAAACCAGTAAAACACCAAGTCACCATGTAGAATTCATCAAATAATAAGTTCGAAATCAGTTTCCAGAAATCCCTTGAAAACAAGTGCAATATCAGTATATCTCAATAAGATACTCAGTAAAACCAGTTTGAAAACGAAGTAAATCATAGTTCGAAAACTTAGAAAAATCATCATAAATCTGCCCCTCGGGCCAAAATAATTTCTCGTAACAGTTACCCCTCAGGCATTCTCTCAATCACTCAGTATCAATCGTCACTCAGTATCATTCATCACTCAGTATCAGCCCCGCGGGCAATCATCATCACTCAATCGGTACAGGCGCTCACTGGGGGTGTGTACAGACTCCTGAGGGGCTCCTACAAGTGCAATAAAAACATAAGGCCTAAGAGCCTCCTCACCACTCTCTTGAGGCCTGAATGCCTCCTCACCACACTCCTGAGGCCTGAAAGCCTCCTCACCACACTCCTGAGGCCTGAAAGCCTCCTCACCTCTCTTATAAGGCCTGGAATCCTCCTCACAATATAGTCCTGAAAGCCTTACTCAGTCAGACACTCACAATATGCCCTTAGGCCAGGAAACATACCGGGTTCTTGACCCAAAACAGTGTTTTATTTTTCAATAAATAGTATCAAAATACTCTGAGTGTCAAAATAATTTATCAGGAAAAGACTGAGTATAAAATCATAACATATCAGTGAGGAAAATATGATAAACAGAACCCTCAAGGGGTAAACAAGTCGGCACTAAGCCCCAAACACGGCTTACAACACAAATCATATCATAATAAAATAATACTAATTAAGCATAGGATTAGAAAACGGTTTCGCAACCCAATAGTTGCCCAAATAAGGAATATAATTCCAAAGTTTCAACCTTTTCATCTCAAAACCCGTGAAAGGGTGCATAGTCCGGGATTTCATACCCTCAGGACAGGATTTAAAGACATTACTTACATCAAAACTAGCCCAGAACTATTCCACAACACGCTTGCCTCTCGAATCAACCTCCGAAGGCTCCAAATCTACCAAGTCCAGATTTTTATCATCAATATATGCTTAAGGAACGAATTCCAATCGAATGATATCAAATTTAGCTCAAAAATCCGAAACCGGTCAAAACCAGACCCCCGGGCCCGCGTCCCGAAACTCAGAAATTTTTATACAAAAGTGTTCTTCGTCCTCTCACGAGTCCGTACATGTAAAGAACACCAAAATCGGAGTTCGTTTGACCCCTCAAATCGACCCCTAAAGGTCTCATAATCTCAAGCCCTAAAACCCAATTTTTCTACTGATTGTCCATGAATTTACACTGGTTTTATCTTCTATGATCATCCATAATCGAGTTTTAGTGATCAAAACACTTACCTCTATGAAGAACAAGGATTTCCCTCTTCAAAAATCGCCCCAAAGCTCTATGTCCGTACAAAAATTGTGCAAAAAGGGTTTAAGTCGCGGAGGGTTTATTTTATATTTTTCTGAACAATGGTTCCGCACCTGCGGACCTGCACCTGCGGTCCCAGGTCCGCACCTGTGGAGAATCCCCAAAAACTCGGCCTCCGCACCTGTGCCTTTTTCTCCGCACCTGCGACTTCGCAGGTGCAATCCTCCTCCCGCACCTGCGATCCTCTACTGAGCGTCACAAATCCGCACCTCTGGTCAAACTTCCGCAGGTGCGGTTACACCAGCACCAACAGCTATAGCTGCATATTTCAAGTTCCAAACTTCCCGTTAACCATCCAAAATCAATCCCGAGCCCCTTAGGACCCCAACCAAACTTACCAACATATCCCATAACATCATTCAAACTTAGTTGCACCCTCAAAAATCCATAACTAACATCAAAACACCAAATTCACATCGGATTCAAGCCTAAGAACTTTGATATTTCTAAAATCCACCAACGAGGCCGAAACTATCAAAATCAACTCCGATTGACCTGAAATTTTGCAGACATATCCAAAATGACATTACAAACCTGTTCCAACCCCGATAGCCTATTTTCCACTGCCGACCGGAATCGCCAAAAACTAGCTTTCACCAATTCAAGCCTAATTCTACACCGGACATCACAAAATTATTTTGAACACACTCCTAAGTCCCAAATCACCTAACGAAGCTATCCGAGTCATAAAATCCGCATTCCGAGGTCGTTTACCAATAAGTCAACTCTTAGATATCCGAGTCATAAAATACGCATTCCGACAGTTGGAACAAGTTCGTAATGTCATTTTGGACTTGTCTGCAAAATTTCAGGTCAATCGGAGTCGATTTGAATAGTTTCGGCATGATTGGTGAATTTTAGGAATATCAAAGTTCTTAGGCTTGAATCTGATGTGAATTTGGTGTTTTGATGTTAGTTTTGGTGTTTTGAGAGTGCAACTAAGTTTGAATGATCGTCTGCGATGTGTTGGTATGTTTGGTTGAGGTCCCGAGGGGCTCGGGATTGATTTCGGATGGTTAATGGGAATTTCGGAGTTGGAAATTTGCAGCAAAAAGCCGTTGGTGTGAAATCACAGAGATTTCTACACCTGCGGATGTTTGATCGCAGGTGCGGGCCTGCAGGTGCGGCAAAATGCACGCAGGTGCGGATAGGGTCGCAGGTGCGGAAGAAGGATCGCACCTGCGAAGTCGCAGGTGCGGAGAAAAAGGACGCAGGTGCGGAGGCCGACTTTTTGGGGATTTTCCGCAGGTGAGGACCTGGGAACGCAGGTGCGGGTCCGCAGGTGCGCTTAAGTGGCCGCAGGTGCGGAACCACTATTCAGAAAATATAAAATAAACCCTCCGCGACTTAACCATATTTTTACACTATTTTTGTACGGACAAAGAGCTCTAGAGGCAATTTTGAAGAGGGAAATCCTTGTTCGTCATTGAGGTAGAAAAATTGGGTTTTAGGGCTTGAGATTTTGAGACCTTCAAGGGTCGATTTGAGGGGTCAAACGGACTCCGATTTTGGTGTTCTTTATATGTACAGACTCGTGGGAAGATGAAGAACACTTTTCTGTAAACATTTCTGAGTTTCGAGACGCGGGCCCGGGGGTCGGGTTTTGACCGGTTTCGGATTTTTGAGCTAAATTTGATATCTTTCAATTGTAATCCGTTCCTTAAGCACATATTGATGATAAAAATCTGAACTTGGTAGATTTGGAGCCTTC
>ML273869.1:10264-44678 GCA_005239495.1 Nicotiana undulata | reverse complement strand
AAAACCCTCTATTCTCCCCAACAATTTCTTATGAATTTCTATGAATTTGGAAGTGGAAATTCCCAAAGAATTGAAGAAATTAACATGCGGAGGCCAAAGAATCACTTACCTGAGGTAATTAGGCTGAAATCACGTTCTGGAGCTCTTGGGGTAGGCAACAATGGAGGAAAAATCTATTTTTGGGAAGAAGATTCACGAATTGGGCTATTTATAGGACTGCCCAGCAGTTTCCGCACCTGTGACCTTTGGATCATAAGTGCGGACTCGCACCGGCGGGAAATGGGCCGCGCATGCGATGGCCTGGGCCCTGGGGAATGGTCGCGCCTGCAGAGCCTGGTCCACTCTTGCGGAGCCGCGCCTGCGAGAGCAAGGCCGCCCCTGCGTAGCCGCGCCTGCGAGAACAAGGCCGCTCCTGCGGCTGTAGCCGCGCCTCCGATGGGAAGGCCGCTGGTGCGAGCCTCGCGCCTGCGGCTCATGGACCGCTGGTGCGGTCACACCAGAAAATTCCTACCAGCTATGCAAATTGCTGGTTTTTGACCCCGATCGGGGTCCGGGAGACCCCTAAGCCCACCCGAGCCCTCGACAAATTATACGAACAAGTCCCAAATCATAAGATTTCTAGAAAATTTTCTCCAAACTATAAATCACTCTCCAAAACCCCTTAGTTCCAAACTTAAGATTTCTAGAAAATTTCAATGGCTCACCAATACGCCGAACGGGTCTATACTGCTCGGAATGACCCCAAATTTTGTGGACAAGTCCTAAATGACTATAAGGAACTATTGCCAGTTCCGGAATTTCATTATAACCCTGATATCAAAAGGTCCAATTCCAGGCTGAATTCTAAATCACATGAAATCCTGAATTCCAATTCGGGTATCAAAATACCCCTGGGTCATCAGAAACCCGAGGCGAACACACTACTAAGTTCGAGATCATCATCCGGAACTGCTGGAGCTGTCAGAACTTGATTCCGATGTCGGTTGCTCAAAATGCTGCTCGGAACCAAAATTAGCCAAATAGGCTAGCCTTCAGGAACCAAGTGTTCCTAAACTGGCCAAATCACTTCTGAATCTCGAACTACCTGCCCACACAAATCATAAGGCACGAGTAGCCGCTATGGAAAGAGTCATTCACGGGAATGGAGTCCGAACACACAAAACGACCGGCTGGGTCGTTACAGACGAGCTTCTAGACTATATGGTTCGTGCAATGAGTTATCTTTATAGAGCCTTACCTTTGGGATCATTGTGCATCAATAAGAATAAGAGTTACCCCAAAGAATAACGAAGAGTATATGAATAATTGGGGTAGTTCAGCAGTGTTGAGTAAACATAGTAAAAGAAGAAATTGGCAGCCGGTGTTTCTGGCAAGCCTACTAAGAGGACGACCAGCCAATGCAACACAAACTAATTGACTCAGTTCTCATAAATTCTATTGAATGAGTTTGTTTCTCGTACTCTCCATAATACGTGGCGCATAGGGTTTGAACGGTTGCGTTACGTCACCATGACGGTGTCAGGATATGCAGTAGGTTTGATAAGTTAGCCCGTCATACTCCTACTTCAGTTATTATAGCTAGAGGGAGAGTCCCCAAACTCATTAAAGAACTCAATTATGATTGTAAGAATTCTGTACGACTCAGGGCAAGTTGATACATCATTTCGGCTAATGGTAGAAATTGCTTAGATGTTAGAATGTATCCGGAATGAGGAAAAGAGGAAGCTAAGGAGACTATGAAGTCTCGAGGTTCTAAAAGATTCAGTGGAATTTTTGTTTTGTTTTACTGAATGGTTTTTCTCATATTCTTCACATACGATTATTTTAAAGTAAAGTTTGGAAATTCGGAAACTTGTGTGAGATTTTGGTGATAAATGAGGCCTGGAATATGCGACTGAGTTATTTTATTTATTGTTTCAGTTATATTTTTTCTTATTCGTGTAGAATTGTTTTATTGAGTTATTATATAGATATTGTCACAGGTTAAGTCACAATTGCCCCGCCTTAGCCTCGTCACTACTTCGTCGAGGTTAGGCCCGACACTTACTCAATACATGGGGTCGGTTGTACTAATACTACACTCTGCACTCTTTTGTGCAGATCCAGGTAACAGCCAGCAATAGAGATTTTAGTAGCAGCTATCCATCATCCGGAGACACGAGGTATATATGTCGGCGTTCGCAGATCCCGAGAGTCTTCTCTTAGCTCGTAGAGATTCTTTATATTTTTCTCAAAACAGTTATATTATTTCGTTCACCCCTTTATTTAAAGTACTCTTTAGTAGTTCGTGAATTGTGACACCAGACCATGGGGCAGTCTTAGAGTTATTTATATAATTAGTTTGTGGTTCGGTTTATTTAATTGTTCATTATTTTATCTTTGGAATTATTCATCGAAAAGCAATAGATTCAATTTACTTTAAATTATCTTATTATGTCTAAATGAATAATAATTGCAAAGTAGTTAATCGAACTCTAACATTGGCTTGCCTAGCGAGTGTGATGTTAGGCGCCATCACGATCCGTAAGGTTTGGAATTTGGGTCGTGACAAATATCGGGGTGGAGTCCTGCAATGAAGCGTCGAACTCTCTCTTTGATCGTGCCAACCAAGGCCGGTGCACGACGAGCCCAGTCACTGAAACAGACTGCATACTCCTACACAGTCATAGTATCCTGGCGTAACTGCTCAAACTATGCATGCCAAACATCCCTGAGGCTCTGAGAGACAAACTCCAGCAAAAACATCTCTAAGAACTGAGCCCAAGTGAGTGAAGCTGCCTCATCCGGACTACTCAGCTCATAGGCACGCCACCACTGATAAGTCGCTCCCCTCAGCTGGAAAGCTGTGAAAGAAACCCCACTCGTCTCAACAATACCCATAGTGTGGATAATACGATGATACTCCTCAATAAAACCCAGAGCGTCAACCAAAGCTAGTCCGCTGAAAGTAGGTGGGTGGTACTTCTTGTACCTCTCATGTTTGAGCTGCTCTGCCTCAGAAGCAACTAATCTAGCATCATGCTGAGCTGGAGCCGCTAGGGGCATAGGAATATACCCTGGGACCTGCCCAACATGGACCCTCTGCTCAGGAGTACGGGCTACAGGAGTCTGTGCCCCTCCCCCGGCCTGAGATGTGGCTGGAGCTATCGGGAGTAGTCCCGCCTGAGTCAGAGTGCTGAAAACGCTCATGAACTGAGCCAAAGTCTCCTGGAGGGTTAGAGTAGTAGTAGGGACCTCTCGTGCCTCTCCAACTGTATCTGCCGGGGGATCCTATGTCGCTGCTATCGCCGGTGCTCGGGCTGTACCACGTGCTCGTCCCCTACCCCTGCCCCTTCCTCTAGTGGCTTTGGTTGGGGCCTCGGGTGCCTGATCGTCAGTCCGTCTGGTGCGGGTCCTCACCCTCTGTGAGAGAGAATATAATAGAGTTTTAGAATTTTGATGTCAATAACTCGCACGACAAGGAATTCCAAGAATATGATTGTTCTTAATAGTTACATAGCCTATCGAAGATAGATACGGACGTCTCAACACCGGTCCACGAGACTCTAATAAATCCGCTTGTGACTTGTGACTCCTATGAACCTAGACGCTCTGATAACAACTTGTCACGGCCCGATTTACCTTCCAAAAGGGTATCATAACGGCACCTAGTCTCTACGACTAGATAACCCTAAATTTGCGGAAAATCTTAATTCGAACGATAAAATAAAGACAGAAAATGATAAATATAAGTAGACATAACATAGCCGCTCGGCATGTACGAGTATAACTCCCAAAACCCGGAATGTCACATCATAGTCATAAGCTTCTATACAGTAATAGCTCTATACAATGGGAAAGAAAATACATAGAAATCTCTATCTAGACCGGAATGGAAGGTGACTCGGAGGATTCAGCGGATGCGACATAATTACCTTACAGTCTTCTCAAAACAGCTGTGACGACCACTAGCCACGTGGATGAGAACTCGAACCTAGATCTGCACACGAAATACATGTGCAGGAAAGGGCATGAGTACACCACATTCGGTACCCAGTAAGTGCCAAGCCTAACCCCAGTCAAGTAGTGACGAGGTCAGGTTAAGGCTCTACTGGATTTATAAATAAACTGTTTAAATAGTACAAAAAGAAATAAGTTCTAACATTGACAGTTAAAGTGAATAAGCTGAAATAAGACAGTAAAAATGGAGCCCTCGGCTAGCACAACGTATCACACAATGGAATCTCCCGAGATACCGTCCCCTAGTTCCAATTATCAACATGCAATATAGGGGGGATCTCCCAGAATACGTCTGTAGTCCCCAATTTAAATATGCAATATAAGGGGGATCTCCCAGAATACAGGCGTAGTCCCCAATTAAATACGCAGTGCTGAGGGATCTCCCTGAATACGTCCGTAGTCCGCAATTTAAATATAAAATGCAAAGTAAATGCCAATAAACATCGATTCTAATAGTGCATCAAAAATACAGGTAGGAAAGCAGGGGAAAACTAACTAAACATGGCGCATAGAGTGTCAATTAAGAAATTTAATATGGAAACAATAGGCATGCTTTCCTAATGTAAGTTAAATAATTAAACACATAGAAGTATGTAATAGAAGTACAAGGCACTGTATAATTTTCGAAAGCAAAGTGGGATTTTTGCAGAAATGGCTCGTGTACGTACTCGTCACCTCATGTACACGGCGCCCACAAAATAATTATATAAAAACTAAGGGAAAAGTCCCCAACACAGAGTTAGGCAATCCACTTACCTCCACTGCTCTACTCAACTCGAAACCACATTCTTTGCACGAGTACCCGACTTCGAATGGCGAAAATCTATTCAATTCAATTGCATATTGTAAATATCATTTTAAGAAATCAATCTAGCTAATTAATTCAAAGCTAATACGCGAAATTAGGAAAATTTCTCAAAAAGTCCCCCAGGCCCACATCTCGAAATCGAGTGAAAGTTACCAATTTTTAACACCCATTCACTCAAGAACACATTCGAATAAGAACAGTCGAAATTCGACATCAAAATACCATTAAATTCTCGGATTTCTACTTGGGGAACTTTTCTCCCATTATTCTAATTTTTCTCCCAATTTCCTTGATTAGATTGAAGAAATTGTTATAGATTAATGATATATAAGTGAAATAGGATTAGGAATCAGTACCTATGAGTCTTCTCTTCAAAACCCACTCAAAATCGTCCTAATCTCGAGCTCCAAATCATTTTTAGAAGATATGAAATTCAAACCCTCGAATTAGATGTTATCTACCCAGCAATACCTCACCTGTGACCCATTGGACCACATATGTTGTCCCGCACCCACGGAAAAGACATCGCAGGTGCGGAAACTCATTATTGGGCTGAGGGTCGCACCTGCAGTGTCTAGGCCGCATTTGCGGCTCCGCATCTACGGATTCCTCACCGCACATGCGAGCCCAGCCGCCTAAGCCCAAATTCGCACCTGTACATCATTAAGCGCACTTGTGTGTCCGCACCTACGGCTCCCCTTCCGCAGGTGCGAAACACCAGAACTAGCAATGCTTCATCTGTTGTTTAAGTCCAAAATCTCCCTGTTGAGCATCTGAAACACCCCTTAGGCCCCCGGAACCACAACCAAAGCTACCAACCAGTCCTAGTCCCTCCACCAAACTTAGTCGAGTCTTCAAAACACATCACATGACACCAAAATCACAAATTATACATGGATTCAAGCCTAAGAACTTAGAAATTTTCCAAAATCTACAACGGATGCCGTTACACGTCAAAACTAATCCGAATGACCTCACATTTTACACACATGTCATAAATGACACAACGGAACTGTTGCCACTTCCGGAATCCCAGTCCAAGCCCGATATCAAAATTTACCTATCAGTCGAAATCGCCGAAATTCTAACTTTCGCCAATTCAAGCCTAAAAATACCATAGACCTCGAAAACATATTCCGGACACGCTTCTAACACCGAAATCACTCAACGGAGCTAATAGAGATGACACAATTCCATTCTGGACCCCTCTTCACAAAGTTCCGACTACGACCCGATTTCTAAAGCTTAAACTCATGTATAGGGATGATGTGTCCCAAAACTCTTCGGAATCCAGAACTAACCACTACGACAAGCCCCATAAGTAGAGACAAATGTGGGAAAAATAGTTATTAAGGGATCGGGGTGCTAACTCTCAAAACGACTGACCGGGTCGTTACAACATATTGAGTTGAAAGCTTATTCGTAACGCATGATCAATTAGATCCAAGGGACCTACCAGGACCGAGACTCCCATAGGATTTAATTCCAAGACAAAGTCATTTATCTCCTCGGTTATTTTCGAATGCAGAATGTCGAAGCAGATGTCCTGGCCGCCCAAGGGTAACTTCAAACATCACTTAATCTATGAAAATATGTTGTAGTCCACTATAGACCAACATAAGGATGATGTGAACATGACTCATTTGGAACGAGGCTAGCATGGTGAAATTATAAGTTACCCAAAAAAAGGCGCATCGTTGGAAGATGAGCAATAGTCTTGGAAGCTCAAACACCAAACCGCTAGATATTGCATTGTATCAAATGATTTATACTGGAGAACCTTCAGCGGTCCGTTAGGCAAGTGTTTGGACTAGAAGATACTAAGTATGTGATGCGAGAAGTCCATGAGGGCCATTTTGGAAATAATTATGGGATACATCCCTAATGATATGATGTAGACGTAGAGGTTAAGATTGATGCTCAAGATATCCTCAAGAGAGCGAGTTTTAAGTATCTCGGGTCTATTATTCAGGGTAACAGGGAGATTGACGAAGATGTCACACAATGCATCGGAGCGGGGTGGATGAAGTGGAGGCTCGCTTCCGGTGTTCTATGTGATAAGAAGGTGCCGTTAGGACTTAAGGGTAAGTTTAATCGAGTTGTAGTTCGACCCGCTATGTTGTATGGGGCTGAGTGTTGGCCAGTCAAGAACTCTCACGTGCAGAAGATGAGAGTAGCAGAGATGAGGATGTTGAGATGGATGTGTGGGTGTACCTTGCGAGATAGAATTAAGAATGACGTTATCCGGGACAAAGTGGGAGTAGCCTCCGTGGAGGACAAGATGCGGGAGTCGCGGCTGAGATGGTTCAAATATGTTAGGAGAAAAAGCATTGATGCCCCTGTCAGGAGGTGTGAGAGGTTGGCCATGGAGAGTTTGCGAAGGGGTCGAGGTACGCCTAAGAAGTACTGGGGAAGTGATTAGGCAGAACATGGGGATGCTTTATCTCACTGAGGACATGACACTTGATAATATGGTGTGGAGGTCGAAGATTAAGGTAGAGGTTTAGTAGGTAGTTTATAGTGCTCAATGATAGGCTTAGAAGCATGCATTTCCCTTCATATTCTTTGATTTTTATTATGGTATGTGGTTTTGTTCGCCTCCGGTATTGTATTTCGTGCTGCTAATATTGGATACTGTTTATCTTTTTTTCTTCCATCTCTTTTCTTCTTTCCTTGCTTCCTTCTTCTTCTTCTTACCCTTTTTGAGCCAAGGGTCTATTGAAAATAGCCTCTCTACCTGCATTAGGTAATAGTAAGGTCTGCGTATAGACTACCCTCCCCAGACCCCACATGTTGGGATCAAATTAGGTTTGTTGTTGTTGTATTATGGGATACATCCCTAGTCCAAAAATTGTTAATATATGGATACTTTTGGCTTTCATATGAAGCATGATGCAGTAGATTTTTTTCAAGAAATGTGAAAGATGCCAGCGATTCGCCCTTTGATTGCATCAACTAGTAGAACTATTACATTCGGTACTTGATTCACGTCCCTCCATGAAATGGGAAATTGATGTTTTGGGGTTGTTACCATAGGCCCTGAGAAAAGTAAAGTTACTTCTAATCATCACTGGCTACTTCTCCAAATTGGTAGAAACAAGCGTGTTTGATCAGGTTCTAGAAAAAGAAGTTATAAACTTTATTGGAAAGAACATTATTTGCAAGTTCAGAATGCCAAAAGAAATAACCAGCGACAATGGACCACAATTTGTCGGGTCAGGAACAAAGTCACAGATTTCTTTGAATTCTTTGAAGAATAGAAGTTCAAGAGGATTTCCTCCACACTATATCACCCAAGAGCAAACGGATAAGTCGAATCATCCAAAAAAGTCTTGTTAAATTCAATACATAAAAGGCGGGAAATGGCTAAAGGAAATTGCTCGAATGGGTTGCTCGGAGTACATTCGGGTTGCAAAACATAAAGAAATGCAACATCAAAGAATCCCTATTTTCCTTGGTATACAGGCCAAGCACTTATCCCTGTTAAGATAGGAGAACCCAGCCCATTGTTCACATATGTTCCATAGGAAGTCAATTACGGAGAGCTCACAACATAATTAGATTTTCTCGAAAGACGACAAGAACTGGCAGTGGTCCTTAAAGCCGCTTAAAAACAAAATATCAAAAAGTATTACAATAAAAAGACCAACCCACGACATTTCAATATCGGGGACTGCCGTGCCCCGTTTTCTCGGGAAAGTGGGTTTCGACACGTGGCAACTCTTATAAATGAGGTATTAAAAGAGAAGAGTCGCAACCTAATAATTTTTAAGGTTCATTAGAGCACCTATTTGTAAATAACTCTGTTTGACTAGTCAACGACACCAAAGATCGGGTAAGGGCTCAAATTACCTCAAAGAGAAGGTTTTAGTCACTCTCCGAGGTCCACAACTGTGGGTCCCGGCCGAACTTAAAACTATGTGGATTGTGTAATTAGGCTAGGTGATCAAATAAACAAGAAATACATGAAAAGTCAAAGAGTATCATTGTAACACAATGAGAATCGGTATAAATCTTTGAGGACTACAAGGATACAACTACAATGGTGTATATTAAATGACTAATTGTGAATAGCAAGAATATAAAAGGGGGGGGGGGGGGCCCCATAGTTTTTTAGCCTAAAGGATCAACCAGTGCAGCATAAATAATACTTCGCAACTCCTTTTAGACAAGAGTTGCTCATATTATTCAGCGGGCACAAACTATCATCTCCTGCTACCCGATTACTATGTTGAAGTTGTTTACTTAAAGCGTTCTAAATCAATTCTAAGTCGTGTCCTATGCGTGCACTACCCATCCCATGGCTATGGTATAGAAGGCTTTGGATCTCTATTTTGATGGTTCTAGACTTACTTAGGTTTCTCAAAATGATAAAAAACTAATCGTGCATACAAACCAAATAGGACTTACATAGTAGCGAAGAGTGGCTCATGTTAGCCTCCACACAAAAACAAGGAAACACTCAGTCTGATTTTCAGATTAAGCAGTAAAACATTTCGAATTTAAGACTTAGAGTCCTTTGGTCCAATAAGCATGATCTCTATATGATTCCAGTATCAAATATATAACGCTGTATTTTAGGCTAACGTACGGACATATTAATTCATTATAAATCCTATAGACATGGTTTCTAAGTGATTCTGATTTTTAGCAGTGTATAGCATCGAATTTGCAGATAACAAAGCTATAGGCATGATTTATGGATTGTTTGCGCAAAAGGCAGTGAAACGACCCCAGAATCATTAATTACCTATGCTGATTTTATAGACGAGTTTCTTAGGCAGGTGACAGAGTCCTAGAAGCATGATATCTAATAGTTGGAAATTGATTTTGATATATTGATTTATCCATATAGGCATGCTATCGAAGCAAAAGTAGCACAAATGATATGTAGCAGTTGGTTAATTATTAATCCTATATGCATGGAATATAAATAAGCAGTACACTAAATAAGTGAAGCAAGTGATAGATTAGTCATTCGCAGTGCTACATGCATGGCATCTACTTAAGTAGAATATTGCATTGATGCGCCCTGTAGACATACTATCTAAGGAAAAATAGTAGTGGAAACTGGTACGGCAAATACTCGAAAGAGCATATGTTTAAGTGATGTGTGTGCGTATGACTCCTATAGGCATGCTTTCTATTCATGAAACTAAAAACATGTAAAGAAAATAGCGAATAGACCACATAGTTCCTATAGACATGCTTTCTACCCATTTATGTGAGAATTAGAATACCCTACCCCCTTTTTTTAAAACTAATATCCCCATATGTTTTTGTTCACAAATTATTACAAACCCAAAATGTCACGCCCCAAAACCGAGGGACACGACCGGCGCTCGACCAGGTAGCCCCTGTCAAGCGGACCTGGGTTTCCTTTTCCCATCCCACGTATTACCCCGTGATCCCAATGTACATTATTCAATTATAATTTAACCACATTCTTACAACCTGGAATTAAATTATAGATTTCGTTCATTACCCACAGGTGGTACAATACTTACAAAATATACATAACACACAGTTTTACTTTACGTGGTCTACAAGTTATACTGGCCAAAAAACATATGTACATAACCCACATTTCCTGTCTACGGATCCTCTAAGAGTAGGAAGGAGTTATATAATACTTGCCGGTAACAAGGCTCCGGCTATACCTTACACAAATACCAAAATGAAAATCCGAAATAAGAGGTGGCATGAACCACACAGGGCCCCGAGAGGGGAAAGGGGCTCACCCAAGCAGCTGATGGGACGTAGAGGAGGCACTATTGTTGGTGGGCTGGAGTACCTGCTATAGAACCACCTACAATCATCACAAGAATGTAGCGCCCCGGGCAAAAGGGACGTCAGTACATTTGAATTGTACTGGTATGTATGAACAAACTTTATCCCAAGTACAATCAACCAATATTACAGAAAAGAAACAATGCAACAAAAGGACCTACAATCAAAACACACGGAAAGTGACAATCAAAATCAACAACTTTACAATCTCTCCCTTTTTCCCTTTCCAACACCACCATATTCACGAGTTTCATAATTTTCATATCAATAGTGATAACGATCACTTTTCCACCCTTATTACCTCGGCCACCCTTATCACCACAACCCACACCTTATTACTTCGTGTTGCGGCGCGACACCCGACCCCGCCTGACAATTCACATTTCATAGAAACAATACCAACAATTTCATCACAAGGCCTTCCTTTCAAGGATCACAATTTCATCAACGACACCAAGCAATGTCATCACAAGGGCCTTCCTTTCAAAGATCACAATTTCAACATTTATCATTTCATTCACTTGGGCTCAAAGCACCCCAAACTTTCATCATGCAGCAATTTATGCACAAGGTGTTGCCATAACCGTTCAACTTATTTACAATGCTTCATATTAATAACTTTAAACAATTACTATCTTTGCACATAATAAAATGGGCATGCCAAGTCACAATTCAAAATCTCATCTAACACAGTGGGGTAGAAATCAACTAGACAATCAATTCACATATTTCCATATAAGTGCACATACCGTATGCTTACCACAGCAAGAGGGATTTTACAAGGATTAAAGTTAGCCATACATACCTTGTGTCAAATTTCTCCCTTTTTAATTTCTATCACAAATCACCGGACCATCAAGCAACGTCAATCTAATTCATAAGGCAACACATTCATCTTAGAATTGGGAATCATGAACACAATTCGAACTCGCTTAGGCATTTTATCGAATGCTATATGACCCCCTTAAATTTCTAACCCCTTCTTTGTGCATATTTATCCTAACCCACTCCCTTTTACTAGATTATGACAATAAATGAACATGCATTCAAGGTTCCTCACTTTTATCTTCAAGAACTCCTTTAGGGGAGTTCATCTTATTAACCAAAAATCTGGAAACTTAAGGGAGATGGGGTGGAGACTTACCTCTTTAAGTGAAGAAGACAATAACTCAAAAATTCCCGAGCTTGACTGATTGAGGAAAACCAAAAGGATGATGAAACCCCTTTATCTCAAGAACTCTCTTCTTTTCTCTCTCTATTCTTAGTCAGAAAATGGTTAAAAATGAAGGGGAGGGGTGTTTTAATGAACTGGGGGTCGGGTTTTTAAAATTAGAAAAACTAGGAGCCCGACACAGGAATGCGGTCAGGAATGCGATCGCATTCCTGACATGCGGTCCGCAGAGACGACCGCATAATGGCCCTCTAGGTGGGCTAAAAATAAAAACACACTGTGCAGGTATGCGACCACTATGCGGTCCGCATACACGTTATGTGATCGCATAGTGCGTTGCATAACCTCCCTCGCAAAAATCAAAGGCAAGAATGCGATAACTATGCGGTTCGCAGAACCGAAATGCAATCGCATAATGGACCGCATAGTTGCCTTAAAATTGGGCAGTGGCCTACCCAAGTATGAGACCATTATGCGGTCTGCATACCCGTTATGCGATCGCATAGTGCGTCGCCCAATTGCTGGAAAATTTTATTCTTTCAAATTTTGGGGTACTTTTAGACAATCAAGGTCCGTTTTAAGAATTTCTACAGATATAACAACTCGGGGACTTATTCGGGCATTATTTTAAACAAGAAATTTTACGGGTCTTTACAAAAAAATAATGAATATAAGTACGAATATTACATAATGGAAAACTACATGCCTAAAAAATATAGAAGGCTGAAAGAGAAATAACCCGTTGGGCCTTCAGCAAGCTTCATCTTTCACATGAACAGTAGATACAAAACCCAGCATATCTCAAGTGTGAGAGTGTATCGACTACACACTCAGGGCCATACACGAACTCGTACCATAATTAAAAAGGAGAAACCATGTATGGTAACGGATTGATAGTCCTAAAGTCTATTAGCAGTGATCATCATTCTTAGAAGATAAGGGAACAAGATTTGGTCAACTAATAGAGCTTGAGCATACAACTAGGTAGGCAACTTTGACATAGAAAGCTTGACATAGGAGAACTAACACCATATTGAGAAATTATACAATAAAAAATGTGTAGCATGCTGAATATAGTTACACATTAAGAGGGCATAGGAAGAAAGTCTATTGAGTTAACAGGACACACATGTTGATTTTCAGAAATTAAGGATATTAACAAATTGGTAAGAAACGAAATTACACAACTGGACCTTATTCAGAATAAATGTAGTTAGAGGGATATGCAATTCCACACGGAGATGACCACAAACATCATAGCAGCAAACTAATAGTATGGTCTACCATAAACTTCAATGGTGTCCTAACTCATGAGAATATACAGCACTTGAGGGGAATGAAACGTGCAAGCATAATCATTCGTACCAATTACTTAGACAGAATAGAAACTAACATGGAAGTTTGCCCTAGAAGACATTCAAATCAAATATACAATGGAAACTTAAATAACATGGAAACATGTTTTAGCTAATCAATACAGCCTCAGAGATCTATCATATTGGGAAAGAAGAACTCAACAAGGTCAAGAATACAAACATAGAAATAAAAGACCAGGTAGGGAACACACATTAGTCTAGAAGCACCTAAGAGAACTGGAATCCATCCCAAATGAAAGCATATTACACGTATGGAAGCATACTGAGTTCAACAAATAAAGAACATGGAGCTGCAGGGGATTGTTAAAAGCAATGGTAGTAAATAATACAATAGCACGGATCCATGAATAGCAAGGAAACTGAATCATGCTTACAATATCTAGACAACATTAGCACATAGAACACACATGTCATAGACAAACAGAAAGGAAATAGTTAACATTGTAATAGTCCATGACACTAACCAGTAGCAAACTTAACGAGCAAAAAAAGTGAGAAGTTTAGAATATTGGTGACACTGATTGAGAGAGAACCCCAAATCCCCGATGCTTCAGAGTTCACAAGAGCCTCGAGAAGGGCTCTGAGCAGTGCTTGCACCTTAAGAGGTTGTTTTAGCAATATTATGGCCTTGACTTTCAGCTGGCCAAGAATTCAATAATTCCAGAAAATAATCATGTCTTAGAAGAAGTGAATGAGTGAGAGAGGAGTATACTGTGATTAATAGCAGTAAAATTAGGTCTCCTAACGGGGGAATTGGGGAGGGGTTTATATAGTGGTAGGAATTGAAAGAACGAACATGGAAAGAAGACTAATCACACAGAATAAGGAAAGAAAATTAATCATATGGAATAAGGGAAGGATAATCAATGATACAAAATAAGGAAAAGACCACATCCAAACTAATTTCAAATCGGAATTAGGGAAATGAGTAAGGTAAATCATAATTAAGCCGGATTTGATGGAAATATGACCAAATCGGAGAGATACTTCGTGTTCTTTGAGCTATCTAGCCGGAATCTCTGAATATCTTCAAGGTCGAGCCCATTTTGACCCGATTTATATGAGATACACCTCATATATATGGAACGATACTCAATATTACCATATCAGAGTGGTAGGCATTCAGAAAAGGAAAGAAAATCTTTGGTTCGAACGCAATATGCAGAACAAATGTGAGAAGATTTTGGTCGCTACGATTTAGGTTTGAGAGATGAGGGGGGTTCGAAGCGGTGAAAATGATAAATGGGGTCTAGGGTTTGGTTAATGGGGATATAAGGAGATGGGTAGGTTTATTATAGGTTGTTAATCATTTGAGATCAATGGCCAAGATCAAAGGGAAAGTGGGGCGGGTTATTTGAAAAGGGTCTGACCGGGTTGGGTAAAGGGATGTGTGGTTTGGGCTGTGAGGGTGTTGGGCTAGATTTTGGTCTGAAAATTAGCCTAGTTTTTGCTCCAGATTTTAAATAAAAGAAAATACAGAAAAATAATTTACTAAAATAACTAAATAAAAAAATACTATTTATGAAGATTAATATTATTAAATAATTGAAGATTATAATATATGTTAAAATTAATTTGACCCTGAAATAAAATGATAAATGCAACTAATTGTAAAATATAGACTATTATAGCGAAATTGTGTAAGTGGCTCAAAAATGCAAATATACTTTTATGAAATGAAGTAAAAAAGCTATAAACATACATGTGGGCGTATAATAAATTTGGATGATTAATTGATCACAAAAATAATTTGAAAGGAGAATTAATAAATAGTCAAGTAATTTAAATGCAAGAAAATTGATTTTAAAGCTTTAAAAATTGCGGATAATTATGGAAAATACTAGTATAAATCTTGTAAATTGAATAATGATGCCAAATGACATTTTAAAAATATATATACTATTTTACTATTTTGAAAAATATGAGAGCAAAATGGGGTATCAACAACTGCCCCTCTTTACCCGAGAATGATGAAAGAGTTGTTGGGTAAAATAGATAATGACCAATTTGACGGAATTGAGTGAGAATGACGTGATTTGAAAAAATGGGTGCCAAACCATGGTTCCTGAGTTGCCTACATATCCGGGGTGTTACGGGAATCAGGTCGTGTGTAGTTCTTCATCTAACGACGAAAAAACCCGATGGAGTTGTTAGAAGAATGGTCGTATGTTTCGAAAAGATTCTTTTTGGATAGGATAGTGTTGTAAGTAACGGAAAATTTTAGTTGGACTCATGAATGCAAAATGAACGTTACGGGTGCATTACAAGGAAGATATCTGAACAGTCATAGAGTACAAGGTAGTCAATTACTGGTAGTAGTTACATTTGAGGTAGTCAAAGGATGTGAACGTTACGAATAGAAACCAGAGCAAAGATTACTCCCGTTTGTAGAACGGTTACCTCCTGAGTTACCTACAAAACTCAAAACATAGTGCATAAGAATATATATGGGTTATTGCAAAAATTTAAACATGATATAAATTCCCTTTGGACCATGAGATCTGTCTTTAGACGATAGGGATGATGTCCTTAGACCATGACGTCGTGCGCCATGAAGCGTATGATAAAAGATTCGCATGTCATGAAATGGTTTCCTAGGGCCATGAGGATGTTGCCTCTGGACTATGACGCCTTTGAATAATGATGTGTAGTTTCGAGAGTTCAACAAGACATGGAATTGTGTCTTCTGGCTATGAGGATGGAGCCTTCGGACTATGACGCCTTCGGACAAAATGGCGATGTTTCAGCCTATGAAATGCAAAGATTTGATGCTTAGTTGTATGTGAGGAAGAGAAAAGACAAGGCTCAGTCTTATATGAGATGAGGGCAGTGCTTAGCCTTATGCAGTGTAGTAAAGACAGTGTTTAGTCTCATATAAGGAAACAGACAATACTTAGTCTCTGACAAGGAAATGCAATGCTTAGCCTCATGCAATGATGAGGGCAGTGTTTAACCCTATGTAAAGAAAGGCAGTGTTTAGCCTTGTGCAATTATAGAGGAAATGCTTAGCCTCATGAAAGTAATAAAGACAATGCTTAGTCTCATGTAAAGAAAGGAAGTTCTTAGCCTTATGCAATTACAGAGACAATTAGCTTCACGCAAGAAATGGAGGCAATGCTTTGTCTCATGCAAGGAAAGGCAATGCTTAGCCTTATGCAATTATGGAGGCAATGCTTAGCCTTGTGCAAGAAATGGAGACACCACTTAGTCAAATGCAAAGAAAGTAAGTTTTTAGCCTTATGCAATTACGGAGGCAATGCTTAGCCTCATGCAAGAAATGGAGACAGTGCTTGGTCTCATACAAAGAAAGGTAGTGTTTAGCCTTATGCAAGAAAAGCAATGAGTGGCTGCGAGAGAGTGACGTATTTCTTAGCTTGATGTGTTTGCGTTTGGCAACTTGTCATCATGAAAGTAGTGATTTTGTTGTGTGTATGTATTTGTAAATATTACTATTGTGTTTATCGTGCTTGCATTCAAAGAAAAATTGTGAGTTTTCAGTGGGGACATTTGGTTCGTGCTCTTGATTCCCTGCTTGGATTGTACTCCTGTCTTGGGATTTTTCTTGAGTCAACCTGGGTAACATTTGGCTGTCATAAAAACAAAGTTTTCGAAAAACATGCATGCATTTAACAAATTATTTGTGGAAATAAAGTTGTTTGGAATATGAGATCAAATCACTTTGATGAACCGATGACTGTGATGCATTTAGAGACATTGCAACCTACTTGCCTTTAGAATTTTGAGGGTCCTCTACAAAACTTTGCCCTGATAACACATTCCTTGGTTGTCCCAAACGTGATGAAATCGGACAAGCTCGAGATCTTGCCCTAGTTTTTTATCATAGGGGAAATAAATATTTTATTGGAATGTGACCTAACCCACAGGGCTGCCTACGTATCACCTATTAAATGGGAATCAGGTCAACCGTAGTTTAGTTACATCAAATAGAAAATGCAAACAATCTTAAACATAGTATCTCTTGACTGCGTTTGAATTGATAAGTTTTGGCCATAGAGCGCGGTACATCTCAGCTAAGATCATAGGGATGATGGTATAAGTTTGTCCCTCTATACCTTCCATCAAGGTCCTGGTGACCATGGCTAAACGAGTATGAGTCCTTCCCCTTTTCATTGGAAATATCAACACCCCAAGAAGCAGGCAATGAACACATAAACCTGGCGTTGCGTCTAAACCAAGGAAGTAATGGCAAGTTCATAATGATGAAGATGATATCACTTGCTGTGCCCATAGCTTTCATAAAGAAATTTGAAAGGGATGTATGACTTCTTTAAACAAAGCAGCTCGTCATTTTTCTTGAAACCCAACATCTTTAGAAAACCACGGGGAGGGGGGGGGGTGCGATTCTCTGGTACTAGCAATCCTGGACTATCCCATGGAAACCTAGTGAAGACTTCTATTTCTTCTAGGAGAGTAGTCATTTCTATAATGCCAAATCGAAAGACGACCCTTATCTCGTCCCAGAAAATGGAAGCAGCCTTAATTAGTGCCCTGTTTGGTTGACTGTTCAGCAAGGATGTAAGGTTACCCAATACTCTTCTCATATGGTTCTTGTCGCAAGGTGCAAGGTCTTTCCACCAATCAAGTAGCAAAGGTTCGATGTTTTGGATCATACCGAACCTGGGGACTTCGTGTTTTATTTTCTGCAAACAAACAAAAGTTAGCCCCTTCCCCATCCAGATTTGACTATTGAGGCAATACCAATCAACATGTTAGCATATTTTCTCCAAGTAATGCACGTAATAAAGAGTCAAAGACACTAAACAGTAGCATAGTGAACGAGTAAAAAAGGTGAGGAGTTTAGAATATTGGTGACAATGATTGAGAGAGAACCCCAAATTCCCGACGCTTCAGATTTTACAAGAGCCTCAAGAAGGGCTCCGAGCAGCGCTTGCACCGGAGGAGGTTGTTTTAACGATATTATGGCCTTGACTTTCAACCGTCAAAGAATTCAACCATTCCAGAAAACAATCAAGTCTCAGAGAAGTGAATGAGTGAGAGAGGAGTATACTGAGAGTAATAGTTGTAAAATTAGGTCTCCCAAAGGGGAAATTGGGGAGGGGTTTATGTAGTTGTAGGAATTGAAAGAATGAACACATGAGATACACCTCCCATATATTTGGAATGATACTCAATATTACCATATCAGAGTGGTAGGCATTCAGAAAAGGCAAGAAAATCTCTTGTTCGAAGGCAATATGCAGAGAAAAGGTAAGACGGTTTTGGTCTCTAGGGTTTAGGTTTGAGAGATGAAGGGGAGGGTTTTAAGGCGGAGGCAATAATAAATGAGGTCTAGCGTTTGGGTTATGGGGATATAAGGAGATGGGTAGGTTTATTATGGTCGCAAGATAAAGGGAAAGTGGGGCGGGTTATTTGTAACGGGTCCAACTGGGTTGGGTAAAGGGTCATCTGGTTTGGGCTGTGAGGGTGTTGGGCTTGCTTTTGGTCCAATAAGTGGCCAAGATTTTGGGCCAGATTTTAAATAAATGAAATTACGGGAAGACAATTTAATAAAATAGCTAAAAAATAAAAAATACTATTTATGAAGCTTAATATTATAAAACAATAATTAAAGATTATAAGATATGTAAAAATTAATTTGACCCTGAAATAAAATGATAAATGCAGTTAATTGTAAAATATAGACTATTATTGCAAAATTGCGTAAGTGGCTCAAAAATACAAATGTAATTTTATGAAATGAAGTAAAAATGCTATAAACATTCATGTGGGTGTATAATAAATTTGGATGATTAATTCATCACAATGTCACGCCTCAACCTCGGGGAGCGCGATCGGCGCTCAACTAAGTGGACCCGGTCAAGTAAGACTACTAGACACTCTCTACCCGACTCGCTTATGGTCAAAAGAAGGCACATTTCCATTAGTTAAACACTAGAAGGATCATATATACATAAAAATTACTAATTTATTTCATTTGTTACATCATTGTTAAATTTCCAAAATACATACACCTACGATTTAGTGGAGCAAGAGTAAAAAACACAACATAATCTGACTCAACTTTCTAGCACCCATACACAACCCACATAATGTCTACGGAGCCTCTAATAGATACAAAACAGTACAACAAAAGTGCCGGCAACAAGGCCCCGACTATACCTCATATACAATACATGGGGGACAAGGGTTGTATAATCCCGAGATGGAATGGGGCTCACCAAGACTGCTGGGAAGAGGATACGCCCCTAGATGCGATCATCACTGCTTGCTATGGAACCACCTACATCTATTTAAAGATGTAACTCCCCCGGAAAAAAAGGACGCTACTACTGTCGAATAGTACTAGTATGTAAAGTTAAAACACCATCTTAATAGAATGAACAATAATACAAGGAGGAAATAATCAAAAGTTGAATAAGAGCTTCAAACAATACTAAAACATCAAATAAGGATCACATAAGTTCTCAAATTAATTTCCATATTATTAGGTTGGGAAATCATTAGTGCCGCTATGCCACAATCCAAAATACCACCGTGTTCTTACATGGAGTCCGATCTCGACCCGATCAGCTAGGTCATCCCATTTGAGACATCAACCATATCCACAATTTCAATTTATCATTTCCAGCACAGTTACCACCATGTGTGCGGCATGTCGTCTGATCACGACTTGATCGGCTAGGGCATCTCACTTGAGACATCCACCTTTCAATCAATCATCTTACCTCATATCACTTTCCCATCTTTCAATACATTGGCACGAGTGGCCTCAATTATTAATTGATTCTTGGCGCTTGGTCGTATTTCACAATTCAAGTTTCCCTTTGTTATACCTTCGACTAACATTATCATTAATCAACAATGAGGACATGTAAGGCATTTGTACACATAAGGGAGCAACTTGGAAGACCCTAAGAAAATAGAGGCTTTTCATACAAATTGGCATATCAATCTTTATTCGATTTTTGACATGAACTCTTAACCTTTCTTAACAAGTATTCCACATATTTAAACACATCCTCAAAAGGGAAAGATGGAAAAATAAGCATTTAGAGCAACTATTGAACATACGCCATTCAACACAACACATTAGGAATAATCAATTATAATATGATCAAATTGGGGACTTACACCAACTACACGAACACCGGGGGATTCGATTCTTAGAAGAAGGGGTTTTAGCCATACATACCTTAATTGAGATTTCCTTAAATTCTACAATAATTCCGGAACTCTTAGCACCTTCAATATATTTTAGGAATGTAACAACTTGATTAAAAAATTAGAAGGATGATCAAGATTATAGCTCATTTGAACACATTTTTGATGAGTGGTGATTTTACCACTCATTCTAGTCTCTTTTCTTTAGATTTTGTGTCCTTTAATTATATTATGAGGTCGTTTATGATATGTATTGTTAGATTTTCAGGTAATTGATGCCATGAAGTGATTGACCTCAATTGAAGCAGAGTTGAGCAAAAAGAGTAACAAAAGTGCACGCATGCATTTGCGGAACACTGTTCGCATATGCGATTTCGCACCTGCGAGAAAAAAGGCGCATCTGCGGAATTATACAACTTTTGCTGGGACTGCATCTGCGATTGAAGAATTGCTTCAGCAGAGATGTTTCCTCTTCTGCGGAGTAGCCTGCCTTTACCAAATGTCGCTTCTGCGAGAGTCCACCCGCATCTACAGAGCGCTTATGCGGTGATTTTTCCGCTTCTACGGAGTAGCCTAACTTCATCAAATGTCGCATCTGTGATAGGCGAACCGTATCTGCGGAGACGCACCTGCGAGGATACATCTGCAGGTGCGGTCAACGAGCTTCAAACCTGGGAAGATTTGGAAATTAACTTCTCCACAATTCCAAACACACAAATACATGACGTAGCCTATTGGAAACACATCTTTAGCTTAATTTTTAGTCCTAAGACTAGAGAGAACAAGTTTTGGAGCTAGGGTTCTTGCACACACACTTTGGTCTTGAAGATATGAAGCTTTTGATTGACAATTTCTTACCCATTTATGTTCATTTCTTTATTTCCTTTCTTTGTGTTGAATATCTAAGTGTGTAGTATTTATTCCAACACTTGAATCTTTTTTATGGAAATATTCATATTTTAACTATGGATAAAATATCTTGTTGTGCTTACGTATTGAATGATTTTTATCTTTTATGAAGTGAGTTATTGTTTCTTTAATTATTCTTGTTCTTTAATGTTTCCAAAGGGATTAGCTCACCCTAGGACTCGCCCATTAACTTTGAATAAATTTTGGGAAAGATTATTTGGGGTTGCACAAGATTAATTAACAAGAACTTGAGGCTTTAACCCTCATTTTATAGATGCTACCTAGGGATAAGATTGAACTACTTGTAGCCATAATCGGGTGTGGTTAATCTCTTAATTGATTTAGGGATATTTCAATTAGGAATTCTTGTTAGTCTTTGGAAGAAGCTAATATAGATGTATTACCCGAGACTAATTAACAAAAATTCGCTCATATTTGTAAAATCGTGAAAATATTGGATCGTTACTTTAGTGTAATTCCCCGTGTATCCATACTTGTAAACATTGATCATTTTACTTGCTTTCTAGGTTAGTTTACATTTTCGCAATTAGATATAAATATTTTTCTCAAAAAGATTCTAAGTGTTTGGCATTGCATAACAAGTGATAGTTCTATTATATTCCTAATCGCCTACATATTGTTCTCTGTGGAATTCGACCCCGACTCATAGTTGGGTAAATTATATTGCATGCGACCATGTCCATTTACTTTTTAGTAGTGGATTTGGACGTCATCAAATTTGGTACCATTGCCAGAGAACAATTTGGAGAATTTTGGTTGTTTTAGAAATAAGCGTAAGTGCTTTGGTCAAAACTTGTGAATATTTTTGTAATTATCTTCCTTACCTTGGTCAATTTTTTTGTTTTGTTGTTTATTTTTTTAGTTTTAAAAAAAGTGGCATCACATAATGAAAATTGGTCGTATGGTAGTTGTTGATACTTTGATAACCCTTGTCCTTATTGTGGAGGACCACACTCGTGGAACAATTGCGTAAATTCTCCCCGGGGTAGATTGTGCGCACAATCTCAAACCCATGAGTGAAGTGTTTGTGATAAGTGTGGTCGTCAAAATGGTCATTGGGAGTATTGTGCTTAATTATCCTTCCCTTACCCAAGCCCCCGCTATGATTCTTATACTATTTGTGATGAAATTTATAGGGGCTTGGAAGTGGAAGAAATTGAGCATGGTCAAAATGGAGAGTTCAAGCTCATGTTATAATGCTTACTTGAAGGAGAAAACAAAGAGCAAAGTTCCTTGGAGGACATTTTGAAAAATAGTCTTCAAAGTTACTTGGCGCTTGAAAGGTTGAACTCACAAATGGAAGAAATGCTTGAATCTTTAGAGGTCCAAAAAGCCTCGGAAGTGAATGATACCCAAGAATCTTCCTCGGAGGTTGAAGCCGAAAATCCTTCCTTGGCACTTGATTCAAATCAAGAAGAACTCTCAAATACTCAAAATGAGAAGATGATGCTTATGTTAGAGGTCATTCTTGAAAATGAGGAGAAACACAACTTTGCACTCGATGACTTGAAGAAAGTATTGACTCAAAATGATGAGAATATCCGCACTTTTGAAGATCAAATGAAATGTTGGTTGTGGCTCACCATGCCCACCAACTTGAGAGTGTGTAAAGAGGTCAAGAAGAGTCCGGCTGCGCGGAAGAAAGTGAGATTTACTTTGAGGAATCAAGAGTTGAACATCCGCCAACCGACTACATGAGTGTTAGTGATGCCAAGAAAAATGTGGAATTAGAGTCCACCGGTGTAAATGAAAATATGGTTGAGTTTGACTCTAGTCCGTGGAAAAAAGAGGATGTCAAAATCGGGGAATAATTGCAATTTTGAGGTTTGCTGTCACATTTCAAGCATTTTTCAACATCGTAAATGTGTGGTGATATGGTAATTGAACTACAAGAGTCAATGATGGATTGCGAGGAGGTAAGACAAAGGCCATACATCTTACAATTTGAGAAAACAAGAAGGCAAAATGACACTCCTCACATGAAAGCCAAGAAGTGCAAAATGAAGAAATTAATGCTTGGCTTGATCACCTACTTACCACCCCCACCGCTCGTGATCACAAGCTTGATTCCCAGTTTGGTACCCAAGTGGAGAGAAAAGTGACAAGGTTGATTTGCGTCGTGCCACGATGTTAAATGCGGCGCTTGGTGGGAGGCAACCCATCGTTTTCAAATTTTTTGGTCGTTTTTGAAATTCTACTCTTTTGGAATGTTTATTATGTTACTTTTGACTAATCTGCAAAGTTAAAGATTTTTGGGAGTTGAATTAAGGGGTTTGAAGTGTTGGAACAAGCCAAAAACAGTGGCTGCCCAGACCTGTCCTGCTGAAGTCTAGTGAAACCACACCTGCGGTCACAATCACGTATGTGCGCTCACGTAGAAGCGGGTTTCCAGGCGCAGATGCGCAGCTTGTGTAGGTGCGGCGAAATTCTCGCAGAAGCAGCTTCATAGAAGCACTTCTTTAACCGCAGGTGCAAAAAATCGACAAGTTTAATGAATTAAGTCCTCATTTCATAAGATATTCTCTGACCTTTTTTCGCCAAAACCCAAACTCTTCCACCTCACACATACTCAAATTTAGAGTAGGTTTGTGTGTACTTCTAATGATGAAGAACAATTTTTTTTGAAGTCTGAGTACCAAAGTAAATTGAAGAAGCATAACATTATCTCTGTCCGTAATGTGTTTGACAAATTGTCCGAAAAATAATGTTGTTGCTAAATGCCTTGAAATCATGTTAATCAAGTCGTAAAAACTTGTATTGCACTAATTTATAAGTCTTGAGTATAAATTAGGTGCCAAAATCATGTTTAAGAATTGAAAACAATTGAAATTTTTTGGGCGTTTGAACCCTTAGATGAACACTGCAGAAGCGGAAAAAGTGCCGCAGATGCGACCTCGCACCTGCGTTGACTGTTCCGCAGGTGCGAACTCTGGTGAGATGGGAAAAACTGTAGATGTAGATAAAATCCCGCAGAAGCAGGGACCGCACCTGCGATGGTCTTTCGACAGGTGCGGAAACTGGGCAGAATCCCAAATTACAGTAGCTTTGCATCTAGAGCTTCCCGGGCCCGTTCGACTCCATTCTTTGCCCTAATTGCTTTGTTTTAAATTGCCTAACATGATTGTACTCCCCGACTAATGCTATTTTATTTTTTGAAGCTTCTTTCAGCTAAAATGGACCTGAACATGAAAGAAAATGCCTCGCTTGGTCATGAAATTAAGGAGGAGGCTATGAATAAACAATTTGACCAGTCACGCTTCATGTCAGCTGATTTTCACCGATGGTATTATGACGACCTAGATGAAAATGATAGTGCTTGAAAATGGGATCGTCGAGGATAAATTAGTCGAGCTGCTTCTAGAATTCTACGGCTGTCTACAAATCTCCGACTGGTCGTGCTTCATGCCTACTCCGTGAAAAGCCAATGAGGAGTGGGTATGTGAGTTTTACGCAAATCTTAAACATAAAAACTTCGTCGATCCACAACTCACCATTAGAGGCAAAATAGTGAGGTTTGGGACTGAACAAATCAATGGCATTCTAGGGCTTCCTGACCATCCACTAGAGCTAGTGCGATAAAAGGATCATTGCAACAACGAAGACTGGCTTGTTTCTAAACTATATCCCGCAAGCATGAGAGAAAAATGGGCCAACAAAAGAAGGGGTTTGAAATCGATCGACTTCACAGCTGAAGCCAAAATGGGGCTCTACATGCTCTTCAACAGGGTACCACCCTGTGGAAATGTTTCAAATGTCTCATACACCAGGGCCTTGATCATCGCATGCATTGTAGACGACATTCCTATGAATGTCGGTTACTATATCCTTAGAGAGCTGAGAGAGTATTAGCAAGACGACAACGTAGGGTTGATGTTTCCTTCACTACTCACAAATTTATGTAGGCGGGCAGAGTTTGAGGTATGTAGCACCGATCGTTGGTTACCCGCTGACAAACCATTCCATCTATTGAGAGTAACGGGCGAGGGTAGTGCAGTAAAGAGCAAGAAGAGGAAAGTCACCACTACTATTTCTGGAGCAGAGTCATCCTCACAGGAAGTTGTGCTTGAGGGACCATTTGGGATGCTAAACTCCTAGCTTGCATCCATTCGTGACTTAGTGTCACATCTCCCTAGTGAGGCCTCATCCTCCCAGCCTATGCCCGTATACTTCACCACAGATGACATGAAGACCTACTTAGATGAACAGAAAAAGCAGGCAGAGTCTCAGGAGAAAATAGCAGCATCTTTTGGCAGACTCGAGACAGCCTATGGAAACTTGTCCAAGGAACATGTAGATCTTCAGTCGGACGTCCAAAAGGAGAAGGTGAAGAATAATAATAAGGGCAAGTTTCTGATCAAAATGTAGAGAGGAATCAAGGCCATCTTCAAATGGGGGCGGTCGGACAAGAAGATTCTAGTTGGGGATGAAGATGATAGCGAGGAGTATTCCTTCATGTCAAATGTTGTTGGTGATGATGCTGATGAGACTGATGATGACGATGCCGAGAGTTCTTCACGACAATGATTAGCTATAACGACCCGACCGGTCATTTTGTGTTCTAGGACTCCATTCCTCTAAATGAGACTTCCCGTAGTTACTTTTACTTATTTATGACTCGTGGGGACGGGTGGTTCGAGGTTTGGAGGAGTTTGGAGTGGTTTAGGAACACTTAGTTCCATAAGGTTGGCCTTAAAGGCCAAGTTTGACTTCGGTCATTATGTTTAGTAAACGACCTCAAACTCGATATTCGAAGGTCCCGGTAGGTTTGTATGATGATTTTGGACTTGGGCATATGTTTGGAACGGGTTTTTGATTACCCATGAGCATTTCGGCGCCAAATAGTGAAATATGATTCCTTAAGTTCAAAAATTGAGGGTTGGAACGTGTTTTTATGTTACCAAGGTCCAAACGGAATTCTGACGCCGGTAATAGTTTTGTTACGTCATTTATGACTTGCTCGTAAAATTTGGAGTCATTCCGAGTAGTATAGGTAGGTTCGGCGTGTTGAATGCGAATTCTAGAACTTGAAGTTCAAAGTTTGATTCAATTTGGCTTTGGGGTCAGATTCTTAGTTTCGTTGTTGTTTTCGCGTTTTGAGAATTCGAGCGAGTCTGTATCATGAATACATACTTGTTAGTGCCTTTGGAAGGGGTCCCGGGGGGCTCGGGTGAGTTTCGGAACCCTCGGAGCTAAGTACCAAACACCAGATTTTTTGTGTCTGGTTTCTTTTTATGCGTTCGCAGATGAACTCGCGCGATTGCATAGAAGGAGTTGGGAAGGGATGAAAATTACCCTATGCGTTCGCATAGGCTCGCCGCATTCGCATAGGGTAAAGTTCTGGCCAGCTCAACTCAGCTCTTGCTCTCTGCATTCGCACCCTACTCTCCGCGTTTGCGTAGGTCTAGACTAGCTAGCCTCTGCGTTCGCATGACCCCCACTGTGTTCGCATAGAAAGGCCTCAGGAGGCCTGGGAATTTGGTCTTCGCAAACGCACTGCCTCTGATGCATTCGCATAGAAGGGGCAGCTCGGCAGTGTGAATTAAGTACGCGACAAAGCCTTTTTTGAACATGTTTCTTCACCTTTGGGCGATTTTTAGAGCTTGTAAGAAGACATTCGACCTAGATACTATAAGGTAAGAAATATTTACTGCAAATTAAGTTTAATACTTGAATTCTTAGATAGATTAACACATTAAACTAGTAGAAATCATTGGTTTAGAGTAAAACCTAGGGTTTTGATAAAAATGGGAAATTTCTAAGAAATTGGTTATGGAATTATACAAAACCCATGTAATATTGATCCTTAGGCTATGGGTGATTGTTTCCTTCGAATATTTCCGGAATCCCATCAGGTGGGCCTGGGGGTGTATTTTGGGATTTTGCAATTTAGGATGAAATAATCACTTAAATTGGGGAATTTCATACTTTTGAGTATAGATTGATTTATTTATGGAATATTTGGCTAGTTTTGAGTCCTTGGGCGACGAATTTTGAGTTTCGGGCGCATTCTTGACCCGGCAAGTAGACTTGACACGAGGTAAGTCTCCTTTCTAACCTTGTAAGAGGGAATTGTACACATATGTGAATTAAATGATTATGTGTTATTGTTTGTGGGGAATACGTACGCACGAGGTGACGAGAGTGCATGTGTAGTGATTATTATTGTTATGTCCGGGTAGTTAGGCTCACACCATACCTTGTGAATTTTATTAAATTGAATTATATGCCTTGTGACTTAATTGTATGCAACTTTGTTTCAAGAAAACCTAGAATTTGGAGATTTTAAAAGAATTGTTATTTGGAAAGAATTTAAAGAAAGATGTTGTGTTTGCATGCGACCGCTTCGCAATTATACCCCACGAACAGAGTGATTCTTTCCCCTTCTCTCATGGGAGCAGGTCGTACTCCACGACAGGTTAATAGATGCATCTACAGTTCGCGTCGTTTGACCCTTCGGCAGCGCACATTTATTAATATTATGCTGGCCCAGGCCGGATGTCCTTATTCCACTATGCGCATGCTATTTGTTTGATATTTTTATGACTTTTGAGCTGTAAAATATCTTGGAAAAGCAAACTGAAAACTTGTATATTGGTGCTCCGCCACGTAGTTAGATTTTGATTACGATTCGATATTTATTTCTTTACTGTCCATGCTTACCTGTTGTCCTCTTTAAAAATATTACTTAAATTTACTGATTGGACCCTAGTAAGCGTCAAGTCGACCTCTCGTTACTACTTCTTCGAGATTAGACTGGATACGTATTGGATACATATTATTTTATGTACTCATGCTACACTTTGTACTTAATTGTACAGAATCTGAGGCGGGTGCATCTGGGTATCAGTCCGGAGCTCGTTCCTGATTCATATCCAGTCGAGGCTTCACGGTGAGCTGCTTCCCCTAGCGATTTCCAGCAGCACTTTGGAGCTATTCTTTTTGCCATTTCTGTCTATACTTACTCAGACTGTAGGACAAACATTTATTCTTTTGTTATTATTCTACTAGATGCCTATAGACTTGTGACACTAGTTCTTGGCATACACGTTGGTAGACATTATTTTGGGCTGTAAATATTAATTTATGACTTTTTTATGGCTATTTCTCTTTAATGTTGCCTAGTTATCCGTTTTTACTTAATGTCTTAAATCTAAATTTAGTAAGTGTTGGAAATGTTCTGGTAAATTGAATGAAACTCACTAGTAAATTGATGTTGGCTTGCCTGACAACGGTGTTGGGCGTCATCGCGACCTGATTTAGGATTTTGGTTGTGATAACATGGTATCAGAGCTCTAGGTTCACATAGGTCTCACAAGTTACATGTAAATCCAATAGAGTCTTGCGGATCGGTATGGAGACATCTGTATTTATCTTCGGGAGAGACCTCTAGCTTTGGACATTCAGTCCTTGGCTAATCTCTTGGCGAGGTTGGACCTTTCAGACCCCGCTGAGTTCCTGCACATGTGGTTTCTCAGTCTTTATTATTGGGGTAGATCAAGGCTCGGCATTTTGATGGTCCGCGCTTGGCAGAGCTACGGGAGACAGTGGTGCAGGGTGGTGCCAAAGACGTTACAATTGGCGAGGATGGAGTCCTGAGACTTCAGGGTCGCTTATGTGTCCCTAATGTTGATGGCCTGAGGGAGAGGATCCTAGAGGAGGCTCACAGTTCACGGTATTCTCTTCATCCTAGTACTACGAAGATGTATCGTGACTTGAAGCAGAACTTCTGGTGGAGGAGGATGAAGAACGACATAGTAGAGTATGTGTCTAGATGTCTAAATTGCCATCAGTTTAAGTATGAGCACCAGAGGCCAGGAGGCCTACTTCAGTAGATGCCTATACCTGAGTGGAAATGGGAAAGCATCACTATGGACTTCATAGTTGGGTTGCCTCGGACCTTGCGGAAGGTTGATGTGGTTTGGGTCATTGCAGACAGGTTGACCAAGTCGGCGCATTTCTTTCCAGTAGCTACTACTTATACTTCGGAGAGGTTGGCCCAGATCTACATTTGGGAAATAGTTCGATTGCACGGTGTGTCTGTGTCTATTATATCGAATTGAGGTCCTCAGTTCACTTCGCACCTTCTGCAGAGCGCTACAGAGTGAGTTAGGCACCCGGGTAGAGCTCAGCACAGCATTCCACCCTCATACCGATGGGCAGTCGGAGCGGACATTTCAGACATTGGAGGACATGCTCAGATTATGTGTGATTGACTTTGGAGGTCAGTGGGATCAGTTCTTGCCTTTAGCCGCATTTTCTTATAATAACAGTTATCAGTCAAGCATTGAGATGGATCCATTTGAGGCCTTGTATGGTCGGCGATGTCGTTCTCCTATCGGGTGATTTGAGCCTAGCGAGGCTAAGTTATATGGCACCGACCTGGTGAAGGATGCTTTGGAAAAAGTGAAGTTGATTCAGGAGAGGCTTCACACAACACAGTCCAGACATAAGAGTTACGCGCATCAAAAGGCGCGATATGTATCATTTATGGTGGGAGAGAAGGTTCTGTTGAAAGTCTCGCAGATGTAGGGTATTATGCGGTTTGGAAAGAAGGGAAAGCTGAGACCAAGGTTTATAGGTCCATTCGAGGTGTTGAGGCGAGTTGGGGAGGTTGCCTACGAGCTTGCCTTACCTCCCAGTTTATCAGGAGTTCACCCGGTCTTTCATGTATCCATGCTTCGAAAGTTTCACACTGACTTCTCTCACGTGATAGATTTCAGCACCATTCAGTTAGATGAGAGGTTGGGCTTCGAGGAGGAGCCAGTTGCTATTATTGACAGGCAGGATTGCCAGTTGAGGTCCAAGAGGGTTTCCGTCGTAAAGGTCAAGTGGAGGGGCCAACAAGTCGAGGAGGCGACTTGGGAGTCCGAGGAGGACATGCGGAACATATATCCACACTTATCCATCACTCCAGGTATGATTCTAGACCCGTTCGAGGACAAACGTTTGCTTAAGAGGTGGAGAATGTAACGACCCGACAGGTCGTTTTGTGTTATAGGACCCGGTGCCCATAAATGAGACTTTCGTAGTTGCTTTTACTGATTTATGACTCGCGGGGACGGGTGGTTTGAGGTTTGGAGGAGTTTGGAGTGGCTTAGGAACACTTAGTTCCTTAAGGTTGGCCTTAAAGGCCAAGTTTGACTTCGGTCAACATTTTAAGTAAAAGACCTCGAAATCGAGATTCGAAGTTTCCGGTAGGTTTGTATGATGATTTTGGACTTGGGCGTATGTTCGGAACGGGTTTTGGATGACCCGGGAGCGTTTTGACACCAAATAGTGAAGTATGATTCCTTAACTTCAAAAATTGAGGTTTGGAACGTGTTTTTATGTTACCAAGGTCCAAACGGAACTTCGAGGCTGGGAATAGTTCCGTTAAGTCATTTATGACTTACTCGATAAACTTTAGTCATTCCGAGTAGTACAGGTAGGTTCGGCGTGTTGAAAGCGAATTCTAGAACTTGAAGTTCAAAGTTTGATTCAATTTGGTTTTGGGGTCGGATTCTTAGTTTCGTTGTTGTTTTTCGTGTACCGAGAATTCGAGCGAGTCTGTATCATGAATATAGACTTGTCAGTGCTTTGTACGGGGTCTTGGGGGGCTCGGGTGAGTTTCGGACCCCTTAGAGCTATGTACCAAACACCAGATTTTCTGTGTCTGGTTTCCTTCTATACGTTCGCGAGTGAACTCACGCGTTCACATAGAAGGAGTTGGGCAGGGTTGAAAATTACCCTATGCGTTCCCATAGGCTCGTCGCGTTTGCATAGGGTAAAGTTGTGGGCCAGCTCAGCTCAGCCCTTGCTCTCTGCGTTCGCACCCTTCCCATCGCGTTCGTGTAGGTGTAGCCCAGCTAGCCTCCGCGTTCGCATGACCCCCACTGCGGTCGCATAGAAGGACCTCAGGAGGCCTGGACATTTGGTCTTCGCGAACGCACTGCCCCGGATTCGTTCGCATAGAAGGGGTAGCTGGGTAGTGTGAATTAAATACGGAACTTAGCCATTCTTGAACATTTTTCTTGACCTTTGGGCGATTTTGAGAGCTTGTAAGAAGACATTCGACCTAACTACTGTAAGGTAAGTAATTTCTACTATAAATTAAGTTTAATACTTGAATTCTTAGGTAGTTTAACACATTAAACTAGTAGAAATCATGGGTTTATAGTAAAACCTAGGTTTTTGATAAAAATGAAAAATTTCCAAGAAATGGGTTATGGAATTATACAAAAACTATGTAATATTGATCCTTAGGCAATGGGTGATTGTTTCCTTCGAAAATTTCCGGAATCCGAGTATGTGGGCTTGGGGGTGTATTTTGCGATTTTGCAATTTAGGATGAAATAATAACTTAAATAGGGAAATTTAAGACTTTTGAGTATAGATTGATTTATTTATGCAATATTTGGCTAGTTTCGAGTCCTTGGGCGATGAATTTGGAGTTTCAGGCGCATTCTTGACCCGGGAAGTAGACTTGACACGAGGTAAGTCACCTTTCTAACCTTCTAAGAGGGAATTGTCCCATAGGTGAACTAAATTATTATGTGTTATTGTTTGTGGGGACTACGTACGTACGAGGTGACGAGAGTCCGTGCGTAATGACTATTATTGTTATGTCCGGGTAGTTAGGCTCACACCATGCCTTGTGAATTTCATTAAATTGAGTTATATGCCTTGTGACTTCATTGTATGCAACTTTGTTTCAAGAAAACCTAGAATTTGGAGATTTTAAAACAATTGCTACTTGGAAAGAATTTAAAGAAAGATGTTGTGATTGCATGCGACCGCTTCGCAATTTATACCCCGGGAACGGAGTGATTCTTTCCCCTACTCTCATGGAAGCAGGCCGTACGCCACGATAAGCTAATAGATGCATCTACAGTTCGCGTCGTTCGACCCTTCGGCAGCGCGCAATTATTATTATTATGGTGGCCCAGGCCGAATGTCCTTATTCAACTATGCGCATGCTATTTGCTTGATATTTTTATGACTTTTGAGCTATAAAATATCCTGGAAAAGCGAACTGAAAACTTGTATATTGGTGCTCCGCCACGTAGTTAGATTTTGATTACGACTAGATATTTATTTCTTTACTGTCCATCCTTACATGTTGTCCTCTTTAAAAATATTACTTAAATTTACTGATTGGACCCTAGTAAGCGTCAAGTCGACCTCTCGTTACTACTTCTTCGAGATTAGACTGGATACTTACTGGGTACATATTATTTTATGTACTCATGCTACACTCTGTACTTAATTGTACAAGATCTGAGGCGGATGCATCTTGGTATCAGTCCTGAGCTCATTCCTGATTCATATCCAGTCGAGGCTTCACGGTGAGCTGCTTCCCCTAGCGATTTCCAGCAGCACTTTCGAGCTATTCTTTTTGCCGTTTCTGTCTATACTTACTCAGACAGTAGGACAAACTTTTATTCTTTTGTTATTATTCTACTAGATGCCTGTAGACTTGTGACACTAGTTCTGGGCACACACGTTGGTAGACATTATTTTGGGCTGTAAATATTAATTTATGAATTTTTTTATTGCTATTTCTGTTTAAAGTTGCCAATTATCCATTTTTACTTAATGTCTTAAATCTAAATTTAGTAAGTGTTGGAAATGTTCTGGTAAATAGAATGAAACTCACTAGTAAATTGATGTTTGCTTGCCTGACAATGGTGTTGGGCGCCATCGCGACCTGATTTAGGATTTTGGTTGTGACATTAGCCTTCTTCCTGCAGTCTGCTCCTCAGGGAGACCCTCAAACTACTCTTATTTTGTTTTGATATTGTGTAGTGAGGACACTGCAATATTTTTAGTTGGAGGTGGCTTTAGGGAATATACTTTATTTGTACATTGATGCAATATATGTGCCCTTGCCGGGTTTATGTTGTAGTATGGATATTGTGTGCCCTTGCCGGGATTGTTTTAGTAGTACTTATCATGTGCTCTTGCCGAGCGTAGTTGTGATTGGTTGTACATTTGCAAGAATAGTCACTTTTGTTATTCTATTTTATTTTTCTTTCTTTTCTTATTTTCTTTAGTAGTTTTTAGTTTATGTTATTTTTGTTCATTTAGTATTAGCTGCTTTGGTTATTTTAGTTTCTTTAAGTAATTTTTTTGTGTTTATTGTATCTTTTTTAGTAGTTTTAGTTTATATTTTAAATTCTTGGGTTTTCTTTATGCTACGGTTCTTTCCCGAGGATCATTTTTGTGTTGAACCGAGTGACTTTCTCCTATGATGGATGACGTGATGATTTTTTAAGGGAATTAGTCTTGTTTTGTTATGTGGAGACTTTTGGATTGTTTGGTACTAATAAAATTAGTCTTTTGTATGTAAAGTGTGAATTAAGAACACCCCTCAGAATTTTGGTTTTAAATTGAAAAAGTAAGTTGCATGGTGAAAAATAATTTTTGTGATAACGTTTCGGCTCATTTGGGGACTCTTGACCACTATTTGGCTCGATATTGCTCTAAATGTTCTTATTAATAAGTGAAATTGATCTGTCTTGATTAGTTCATGTGCCATGTGTGTTAGTTTTTGTCAAAACTAATTCTTGTATCTACTTCTATCATCTAGAACTTGCCCGGTTGGTCTTTCAATGCTAATGTTAATTATGTTTGGTTGGAGGGATGACCTTAGGCATTTTTATGATCTTTGAAAAAAGCCTCTTTAGCCTTTCAAGCCTACCATTGTTTAAATATTGTCACTAGTTTACCACATTTGAGCCTTTAACCTTTTCTTTGGCTACCTCATTACAAACCTTTACCCTTTTGTGAAATAATTCCCTATTTTGAACTCGTCCCTCCTTGAATATTTAGAATGAGGCTAAACGCCTAAGTTGGGGGTGTTGATGTCAATTTTGTCACGACCCAGAATCCCAATCCGAGCCGTGATGGCGCCCAACGACGGGGTTAGGCAAGCCAACAATAATTACACCAAGTGATACCTTTCCCCTCTAGTTAAACAGTCAAAGATTCCCAATTTATAACGTCAAACATGATACTAGCCTTGAGCGGAAGTGAAATCATAGTAGATACAAGCCGAAATAAAATGCACACATAGATATACATCCCAAAACCCCAAAATATAAATATACACTACGCGTGTGTGCCAGGAACTAGTGTCACGAGTGTCATGGGCAACTACTGAATATACAATGACTACAATATATACTGAGTCTCCTTCTGAATGAAATGAGCGGAGAA
>ML273868.1:16827-44704 GCA_005239495.1 Nicotiana undulata | reverse complement strand
GTTTTGGTGAGCCCCTCTTCTCTCGGGGCCCAGTGTGGTTCATGCCACCTTTCCTCCCGGATTCTTATTTTGGTACTTGTGTAAGGTATAGCAGGAGCCTTGTTACCGGCAAGTATTGTATAACTCCATCGTACTCTTAGAGGCTCAGTAGACAGGAATTGTGGGTTATGTACTTATATATTTTGGGTGGTATGACTTGTAGACCACGTAAAGTAGACTATGTGTTCTGTATATTTGTAAGTACTTTATCACTTGTTGGAAATGACAGACTTCTATGGTTTAATTTTAGATTGTAAGAATGCTTCTTAATTATAATTAAATGATGCACAACGGAATCTTCGGGGTAATACAAGGGAGGGAAAAAGAGAATCCAGGTCTGCTTGACTGGGACTACCCGGTCGAGTGTCGGTCAGGTCCCTTGGTTTTGGGGCGTGACAATTTCAAATCGAATACGCGGCTTAATAGTCGCTACAGGACGGACTAGGTCACAATCTCTATCGGTGCTCGCCCACACGCTCGTCACCTAGCATGTGCGTCACCTCATTTACCAAAACAATGTAGAATACTGGGGTTTCATACCCTCAGGTCTAGAGTTACAATCGTTACTTACCTCAAAACGGTCCGAAAACTACTCTGCGATGCTTTGCCCCTCGAAAATGCTCCAAAATGCTCCGAGTCCATCAAAATCAAATTAATAACATCAAAATATGCTAGGGAGACGAACCCCAATCGAAAACTATCAAAATTAGGCACAGTTCCCGAAATTGGCCAAACCCGGCCCCCGAGCCCACGCCTCGAAATTCGATAAAATTTACACCACGAGAATCCCCATCCTCCCACGATTCGATACATACAAAGAACACTGAAATCGGAGTCCAAATGACCCCCCAAATTCCCATTTTTAGCACTAATTTTCCCCAATTTTGACCATTAATCAAACTTTTAATCACATATAAACGAGTTTTAAGTCCAAAAACCTTACCTCAATGAAGAACTATCGATTTCCCTCTTCAAAACCCCTTCAAAAGCTTCAAACCCGCATGGAAATGGTGAAAGAATGCCAAATATTCGCTAAGGACCCCTTATATATGTGCTGCCCGGGGATTCCCGCTTCTGCAGCCTAAATCTCGCACCTGCGGACCCACACCTGTGGTCCCAGGTGCGCACCTGCGAGAAATCACTTAAAGTCGAACTTCCGCACCTGCGACTCCATTTCCACACCTACGACACCGCAGGTGCGGCCCCACGTCCGCATCTGCGACCTCTCCCTGATCCAGCCAAATTCCGAATTTGCGGAGTCTTGTCCTCTTCCGTGGGCCCGCGCCAGCGGTCCCCTATCCGCAGGTGCGGTCACACCAGCACCAACAACATCAGCTGCTATTTTCCAACTTGAAATCTTTTGATGGCTATCCGAAATCATCCTGAGCCCCTCGGGACCCTAACCAAAAATACCAACAAGTCATAAATGGTCACCCGGAATTATTCGCATCCTCGGAACACCCAAAATAATATCAGAACACTAAATTCACCTCGAATTCAAGCCTATGAACTTTGAAACTTCTAAATTTCGCCAAGGATGCCGAAACCATCCAAAACACGTCCGATTGACCTGAAATTTTGCACACATATTCAAAATGACATTACGAACCTGCTCCAACTTCCGGAATTCCATTTCCACCCCGATAGCCTATTTTCCACTACCAACCGGAAATCACCAAAAACTAACTTTCGCCAATTCAAGCCTAATTCTACACCGGACCTCAAAACCACATTCTGAACACACTCCTAAGTCCCAAATCACCTAACAAAGCTATCCGAGCCATAAAATCTACATTCCGAGGCCGTTTACCAATAAGTCAACTCCCATTTGACTTTTTTAACTACTAGGTCAATTTAAGAGACTAAGTGTCTCAATTCTCACCACGACCACCCCAAACCCGAACCAACCGACCCCAACACATTATAAGCAACTAAACTAAGCAGGAAAAGACAAAAACAAGAATAACGGGGCTAATTCTACGAAACGATCGGCTGGGTCATTACAGTTTGGCTTTAAAGAGGCTGTTGTTGCTGCTGCATTTTCTGTAATTGGTTTCCTTCTACGCGATCGCAAGAGTGGGGCCCTCTACGCCCTCTCCTCTACACTTCTACACCCTCTCCACAGCACTTTCACTGAAGCTATATCCTTATACCTCAACTTTCTGACCCGACGACCCAAAATATCCACTAGCTCTACCTCATATTACGTATCACCCTCAAGCTGCACTATGCTGAAGTCTAAAACATGAGATGGGTCACCAATATACTCCCGGAGCATCAAAACATGGAACACCGGATGAACACTCGATAAGCTGGGTGGCAAAGCAAGTCTATAAGCCACATCTCCAATCTTATGAAGCACCTCAAAAGGCCCAATGAACCGGGGACTCAGCTTTCCCCTCTTCCCGAACCTCATAACACCCTTCATGGGTGACACCTTCAGCAGTACCTTCTCTCCATCCATGAAAGACACATCCCGGACCTTCTGGTCCGCATAGCTCTTCTGCCTAGACTGCGTCGTGCGAAGTCGCTCCTGAATTAACTTCACCTTATCCAACGCATCCTAAACCAAGTCAGTGCCCAATAGCATGACCTCGCCCGGCTCAAACCAACCAACCGGAGATCTACACCTCCTACCATACAAATCCTCATCCAGAGCCATCTGAATGCTGGACTGGTAACTATTATTATAAGCAAACTCCGCGATTGGCAGAAACTGGTCCTATGAACCCCCAAAATCAATGACATAGGCACGCAACATGTCCTCCAAACTCTGAATGATACGCTCTGAATGCCCGTCGGTCTGAGGATGAAATGATGTGCTCAACTCAACCTGAGTACCCAACTCTCACTGCATAACTCTCCAAAACTGAGATGTGAACTGAGTGCCTCTGTCGAAAATGATAGAAACTGGAACCCCATGCAATCGGACAATCTCCCTGATGTAGATCTCAGCTAACCGCTCCGAAGAATATGTAGTACCAATAGGAATGAAGTGCGTGTACTTGGTCAGCCGATCCACAATAACCCATATAGCATCAAATCTCCTCGAAGTCCGTAGGAGTCCAACTACAAAGTCCATGGTGATCCTCTCCCACTTCCACTCCGGAATATCTAACCTCTGAAGTAATCCACCTGGCCTCTGGTGCTCATACTTGACCTGCTGGCAGTTGAGACACCAAGCTACAAACTCAACAATATCCTTCTTCATCCGCCTCCACCAATAATGATGTCTCAGATCCTAATACATCTTCGCGGCACCCGGATGGATGGAATACCACGAGCTATGGGCCTCTGCTAAAATCAAATCTCGTAGCCCATCCCCATTGGGCACACAAATTCGGCCTTGCATCCTCATGACCCCATCATCACCAATAGCCACATCCCTGGAATCACCTCGACGGACCCTGTCCTAATGAACTAGCAAGTGTGGGTCATCATACTGGCGTGCTTTAATCTGATCAAAAAGAGAAGGCCTGGCGGCCACACAAGCCAATACTCGTGGGGGCTCTGACAAATCCAATCTCACCAACTGACCCGCTAAGGCCTGAACATCAAGTGCTAAAGGTCGCTCTACTGCTGGAAGGTAGGCTAGACTCCCAAACTCTCTGCTCTGCAAACTACAATGATCAGTGAAAATCTCACAATTCACTCCATACAAATAATGACACCAAATCTTTAAGGCGTGGACAATGGCTGCTAGCTCAAGATCATGCACTGGATAATTATTCTCGTGCATCTTCAACTGTCTAGACGCGTAGGCAATCACCCTACCATCCTGAATCAACACCGCTCCCAAGCCAACTCTAGAAGAATCACAATAATTTGTATAAGAACCTGAACCCTTAGGCAAAACCAACACTGGATCTGTAGTCAAAGCTGGCTTGAGCTTATGAAAGATATCCTCACACTCCTCAGTCCACCTGAAATGAGCACCCTTCAAGGTCAATATGGTCATAGGTGCTGCAATAGATGAAAATCCCGCTACGAAACGGCGATAGTACCCTGCCAAACCAACGAAACTGCGGATCTCGGTAGCTGATAACGGTCTAGGCCAACTCTGCACCGCCTCTATCTTCTTCGGATCTACCTTGATCCCATCACAAGACACCACGTGGCCTAAGAATGCCACTGAATCAAGCCAGAATTCACACTTCGAAAACTTTGCATACAACTTCTTCTCCCTCAAAGTCTGAAGCACAACTCTCAAATGTTGTTCATGATCCTCCCGAGATCGGGAATATACCAAGATGTCGTCAATAAAAATGATGATGAAGGAATCAAGATAAGTCTGGAACACACTGTGCATCAAGTGCATAAGGGCTGATGGGGCATTGGTCAGCCCAAATGACGTAATAAGAAACTCATAATGACAATATATGGTCCTGAAAACGGTCTTCGGGATGTAAGAATTCTGAATCTTCAACTGATGATACCCGGATCTCAATTCAATTTTAGAGAACACTCTGTCTCCTTGAAGCTGGTCAAACAAATCATCAATACAAGGAAAAGGATGTTCTTCACCGTAAACTTGTTCAGCTGTCGATAATCAATACACATGCGCATAGATCCATTCTTCTTCTTCACAAACAACACTGGTGCACCCCAAGGTGACACACTAGGCCGAATGAACCACTTATCTAGGGGTTCCTGAAGCTTCTCCTTCAATTCTGTAACGACCTGACCGATCGTTTTGCATTTTAGGACCCCGTTTCCTTAAATGAGACTTCCCATAGTTGCTTTTAATGATTTATGACTTGTGAGGATGGGTAGTTCGGGATTTGGAAGAGTTTGGAAAGGTATAGGAACACTTGGTTCCTTAAGGTTGGCTTTTAAGGAAAAGTTTGAATTCGATCAACAGTTTGAGTAAACGACCTCGGAATCAAGTTTTGACAGTTCCATTAGCTTCGTATGATGATTTCGGACCTGGGCGTATGTTCGTAATGGATTTTGGATGACCCGGGAGCATTTCGGTGACCACTAGCGAAATAAGAGTTTCCTTAAGTTCATATTGTTGTTCGGGATGTGTTTTTGTGTTATCTAGGTCCGGACGGAATTTTGAGACCGGGAATAGTTCTGTTATGTCATTTATGAATTGCTTGCAAAATTTGGTGTCATTACGAGTAGTATAGGTCGATTCGGCGCATTGTTAAGGAATTCAAGAACTTAAAGTTCTTAAGTTTGATTCTAGGGGTTTTGAGGTGCGATTCTAAGTTTTAGCATTGTTTTGGGTGTTCCGAAGGCTCGAGCAAGTCCGTAGGATGATTTGGGACTTGTTGGTACATTTGGTTTGAAGTTTCGGAGGCTCGGGTGTGTTCCGGGTAGGTCCCGGGATGTCTTTAGGCTTAAAACATAGTTGTTGCAGGTCAGAGAAGTCAAATCTCTGAACCCACCACTGAGGTCCGCGGTCTTTTTTGTGCTGACTGCGGTGGGGGCCTTCGCGGCCACAGTCGTTTTAGTGCGGTCCGCGGCGGAGGACCTGGGCCACTGGTCCGACTTCGGAGGTCTATATCTTTTGATATACAAAGAATTTTGAGATGAGTTAAAAACCAGAGTTGTAGCCCTTCGTCCCTAGTTTCTACAAAGATAAAGAAATCGCAATTTGGACATCTGTAGAAAACGTTATGGCCAAAATACTAAAGCATGTCACTACAATTATTGTTCTTTGTTTTCTTCACTTTTTCTTGTTTTTTCCAGCGAGGTCCGCGGTTCTTTTTGTGCGGACCGCGGTGGGGGCCTGAGAGGGGTATAAATAAGTGGGATTTTCAGTTATTTTTCATTTTTCAAAACCCCAAAAATATAAGAGGCGATTTTCCAAACATTTTTTCTTCTCAAAAACATTTGTAAGTGATTTCTAACTAATTTTCTTCACTCCTTAACTTCTTTTTACAAAATTTCATCCTAGAATCTAGGGTTTTCATGGTGGAATTAGGAATTTTGGGTAAAACCTAGGAATATTGAAATTTGGGGATTTAGACCTCAGATTGAGGTCGGATTCCAAAACCATTTATATATCCGGGCTTGGGGGCGAATGGGTAATCGGGTTTTGGTCCGAATTTCGGGTTTGGACCGAGCAGGCCCGGGTTTGTGTTTTGAATTTTTGGCGAAAAACATTAGAAAACTCACTTCCATGCATTATAATTGATTCATTTAGCATTTATTGATATAATTAAGTAACTTGTGGCTAGTTTCGAGTCCTTGGGAGACGAGTTTGGAGTTTCGGGCGCATTCTTGACTTGGAAAGTAGGTTCGACATGAGGTAAGTCTCCTTTCTAATCTTGTAAAAGGGACATGTCCCCATAGGTGAATTAAATAACTATGTGCTAATGTTTGTGGGGACTATGTACGTACGAAGTGACGAGAGTCTGTACGTATTGACTATTATTGTTATGTCCGGGTAGTTAGGCTCACACCATGCCTTGTGATTTTCCTCAAATTGAATTATATGCCTTATGAATTCATATTATATGCAGCTTGTTTTCCAGAAAATCATGGAATTGGTAATTTTAGGGAATTGTTCATTTAAAAGAAAATAAATTAAGGAAAAATGTTGTGTGTGCATGTGACCGCTTCGCAATTTATATTCCGCGAGTGGAGTGTTACTTTGCCCCACTCTCATGGGAGCGGGTCATACGCCGCGGCAGGTTGACAGATGGATCTATGGTTCGAGCTGATCGACCCTTCGGCAGTGCACAAATATGATTATTATGATGGCTCAGGCCGGTTGTCTTTATCCCATTATGCCTATGCTAAATTGTTAATGATTTCTGGAATATTGAATTGATAAATATCTGGGGGAAAACAAAGTTAGTAATTGTTTAATTGTTTTTCAGCATTTATTTGAATTGCGGCTACCTTTGTTATTTACTGCTTTATTATCCTCATATGCATGTTGCCTTTATCATATCCTGTTTAATTATATTGTTGGACCCTAGTAAGTGTCAAGTCGACCTCTCGTCACTACTTCTTCGATATTAGACTGGATACTCACTTGGTACATATTTAATTATGTACTCATGCTACGCTTTTGTACTTAATTGTACAGGTTCTGAGGCTGGTGCATTTGGTTATCAGACCGGAGCTCGATCTTGAGTAGTAGTTGGGCTTGGCTTCACGGTGAGCTGCTTCTCTTGGCGTTTCTCAGCAGCAGCATGGAGTTCTATTTTGTTTACTTCTGTCTACTTATTTCAGACAGTAGGACAGTTACTACATCTTTTGTATATTCTACTAGTATGCCTGTAGACTTGTGACACTAATTCCTGGCACACACGTAGTAGACATTTCGTATTTTGGGACTGTATATATATATATATATATATATATATGTTGGTTCAGGATCCTTTATGGTTACTTTTGTTTAAGTTGGTTAATTTAACTATTTCCACTTAATGTTACAATCTTAAATGTAGCAAGTATTGGAACGTTTTGTCAAATAAAGGAAATTCACTATAAATTCAAGTGTTGGCTTGCCTGACCCCGGTGTTGGGCGCCATCACGACCTGAGTTAGGATTTCAGGTCGTGACAAATTCCTTCAACTCCGCTGGTTCCATAAGATAAGGTGGAGTAGAAATAGGCTGGGTGCCTGGCACCAGATCAATACCAAAATCAATATCCATGTCAGGTGGCATGCCTGGCAGGTTTGCGGGGAACACGTCCTGAAAATCACGGACCACAAGAACAGAATCAATAGCAGGAGTCTCACCACTAACATCCCTTACAAAAGCCAGATACGATAAACTTCCCTTCTCAACCATAAGCTGAGCCTTCAGGTAAGAGATCACCCTGCTAGGCACATACTCAGTAGAACCTCTCCACTCAACCCTCGGAACTCCATGTATAGCCAAGGTCACGGTCTTAGTGTGACAATCAAGAATATCATGACATGGAGATAGACAATCCATGCCCAGTATCACATCAAACTCAACTATGCTGAGTAACAATAGGTCCACTCGATTCTCCCGACACCCAATAAATACCACACACGACCGATACACACGGTCTACAACAATGGTATCACCCAAGGGAGTCGACACATGAACAGACATAACTAAAGACTCATGGGGCATACCCAGGAAATGTGAAAAATAAGATGAGACATATGAATATGTAGAACCAGGTTCAAATAGAGCTAAAACATCTCGATGACAGACTGATACAATACCTGTGATCACTGCATCAGAGACCATAGCATTTGTCCTGGCTAGAAGTGTATAAATACGAGCCTGACCTCTACCTGCTCGACCTCCCCCTCTAGGGCGGCCCCTAGTTGTCTGACTCCCGCCCCTAGCTATCTGGGTGGGTGGTGAAGTAACTGGAGCTGAAGTGGAAGGCTGGCTCCTAGACTGAGATGGACCTCCAATAAAATGAGGGCATTGCCTCCTCATATGCCCGAACTCTCCGCACTGATAGCAACTACCCGGGCAGGAGAAGGGGACTAAAGGGAACCCCTGGAACCAGAATAACCACCCGAAGAACCATGCATGGAGGAACCCTAAATAGATGGTGCACTAGAGGAGATCTGAGCAGGGAGGGCACTAAATGTAGAACGGCCCGGATGAGAACTACGGGGACCCTGCCCCGATGGTGTACCACTATAAGTTGGGCGAACTGGCAGAGGAGGCCTAAATATGTGGCCTCTACCATGCTGAAACTGCCCTCTGGAAGGAGTACCACTAAAACTACCCGATCCATGAGGCCTCTTGGCCTTCCTCTCCTCTCGCTCCTAACGGCGAACTAACTCAATATCCCGAGCAATATCCACAACCTGCTCGAAAGTAGCACCTGACACCCTCTCTCTAGTCATCAAAATACGGAGCTGATAAGTGAGGCCATCCACGAACCTTCTGATCCTCTCCCTATCAGTAGGGACTAACTCAGTAGCATGACGAGCCAACTCTGAAAATCGCATCTCATACTGTGTCACGGATAGCTCTCCCTGACGCAGCTGCTCAAAGTGCCTACGATGCTCCTCTCGATGAGACTGCGGAACATACTTCTCCAAGAAGATAGTGGAGAAATGCTGCCACGTGACGGGTGCTGCTCCAATAGGACTATGCCTCTTATAAGACTCCCACCAAGTGAAAGCAGCCGCAGAAAACTGAAAAGTAGCAAATGAGACCCCACTGGTCTCCAGAATACCAGCAGTACGAAGTATCCTCTGACACTTATCCAGAAAACCCTAGGCATCCTTGCCCTCTACGTCGCTGACTGTCGGAGGCTGAAGTCTACTAAACATCTCCAGCATGCGCTGCTCATCCTCTAGCATAGTTGGAACCACGAAGTCCTGAACTAGAACAACTGGCTGGGCTGGAATTTCCCCCAGGTGTCTGAAGGCCCTGTACAACCTGCTCAGGTGTCCGGGCAGCTAGAGTCAGAGTGCCTCCCCCGACCTGAGATATAGCAGCAGTAGTAGATACAACAACCGCCTGAGCAAGGCTGGTACATATGGTCATGATCTGAGCCAGGGTCTCCTAAAGACCCGGAATAATAATGGGCATTGTCGGTGCCTGAGCCTGTCCCGCTGGAATACCCGCGGCGGGAACCTGATCCTGAATAGTAGGGGGATCCACTGGCACTGCCCCGGCTGCAGCGCGGGCTGACCCCCTACCTCTTCCATGGCCTCGACCGCGGCCTCGACCTCTCGCTGGTCTAGTTGGTGTCTGGTTACCCTGATCAGTAGCGTGTGTCCTCACCATCTATGAGAGAATGAAACAACAGGAGTTCAGATTTTCAGAATCAATAGAATGGCATGACAAATTTCAAGAAAATGCAATTTTTCCTAAGAGTTCTGTAGCCTCTCGAAGATAAGTACAGACGTCTCCGTACCGATCTGCAAGACTCTACTAAACCTGCTCATGACTGTTGAGTCCTATGCAACCTAGTGCTCTGATACCAACTTGTCACGACCCCAAATCAATAAGGTCCGTGATGGCGCCTATCATGAAACTAGGCTAGCCCTCTAATACATTGAAATCAACATTCTTTCCGTTTTATAGAAAATTTAATCTCAATTTCTAACAAAATTCACTTTTTTAGACAAGTTCAGCAAGAATAACAATCCAAAATGATCACAATCTAATACCGACCCAGACCTGTGGAGTCAACTGTCATGAGCATCTAAGACGATACATACAACGTATACGAAAGTGACTTTGCTAATAACATAAGTTCAAAGTAAGAAAAATCTAAGAACAGGGAAAGGAAAGGAGGTGAGTTGGGGACGCTGAGCAGTTACCTCGATCCTAAAACAACTCCAAGCACGTAAGAAATCAACTAGCGAGCTAGTCCGGTACCTGGATATGCACACAGAGGTGCAGGGAGTAACGTGAGTACGCCAACTCAGTAAGTAACCAAAGTAACTAAAAACTTGAGTGCAGTGACGAGCATTTTAAATCATAGTTTCATAAAACCAGGTGTCAGTGAACACAATAGAGTAAATCAAAAGTCCACATTTTTTCAAATGCTTTGAAACTCTAGTTTCCCCCATTTAAACTTACATAACACATCAAATCTGTGTTTATTAAGGAGACTCAGTGAAAAATGAGTGAAAAGCATTAATCTCACTATTTATAGCCTCTCGGGCACAATATCACTCATGAATAGGGTCTCTCAGTCACTCGTGACTCCATTAGCACTGTTCAAGCTCACACTCAGCACTCTCACTCAACATGTACCATGAATACACATAACTGTTGCGGCGTACAGCCCGATCTACTATATATATATATATATATATATATATATTGTTGCGGCGTACAACCCGATCCATATAACATATGCTGCGGCAAGCAGCCCGATCCATATAACATACGCTGCGGCAAGTAGCCCGATCCATAATATAGTCGATTGTGCCCACTGGGGGTGTACAGACTCCGGAGGGGCTCCTACAGCCCAAGCGCTATATTGCTGCGGCATATATATATATATATATATATATATATATATATATATCCATATCTTGTATATTGTTGCGGCGTGCAGCCCGATTCATATAATAATAATATATATTATTGCGCGCGTGCAGCCCGATCCATAACTATCCTCAAATACTCGGCTATCGGCCTCACTCGGTCATCCTCACAAGCCACTCGGGCAACTCATCTCAACTCACGTGACTCATCTCAAAATACCTCTCAGAGTTTCAAAATAGTGTGATAACAGTGAAAATAACAACAAGTAGTAAACATGACTGAGTTCACAAATGTTCTATCAGGATAGAGTGAGAATAGTGTAAAAATACCCCTGAGGGTCTAACAAGTCAGCACAAGGCCCCAAACATGGCTTACAGCCCATAAACAAGTATATATTTCTAAAATACAAGATATCGTAAGGTTTCAAATCGAATACGCATCTTAATAATCACTACGGAACGAACTAGGTCACAATCCCTATCGGTGCATGCCCACAGGCTCGTCACCTAGCATGTGCATCACCTCATTTACCAAAACAATGTAGAATACCGAGTTTTCATACCCTCAGGTCTAGAGTTACAATCGTTACTTACCTCAAAACGGTCTGAAAACTACTCTGCGATGCTATTGCCCCTCGAATCGGCTCCCAAATGCTCCCAGTCTATCAAAATTAGATTAATAACATCAAAATATGCTAGGGAGACGAACCCCAATCGAAAACTATCAAAATTAGGCACAGTTCCCGAAATTGGCCAAACCCGACCCCTGTGCCCATGTCTCGGAATTTGATAAAATTTACACCACGAGAATCCTCATCCTTCCACGATTCTATACATACACATATAAACGAGTTTTAAGTCCAAAAACCTTACCTCAATGAAGAACTATCAATTTCCCTCTTCAAAAACCCTTCAAAAGCTTCAAACTCGCATGGAAATGGTGAAAGAATGCCAAAAATTCGCTAAGGACCCCTTATATATGTTCTGCCCAGGGATTCCCGCACTTGCGGCCTAAATCTCGCACCTGCAGACCCGCACCTACGGTCCCAGGTGCGCACCTATGAGAAATCACTTAAAGTTGAACTTCCACACCCGTGACTCCATTTCCGCACCTGCGACACTGCAGGTGCGGCCCCACATCCGCATTTGCGACCTCTCACTGATCAAGCCATATTCCGCATTTGCAACAAGTCATAAATGTTCACCCAGACTTAGTCTCATCCTCGGAACACCCATAATAACATCAAAACACTAAATTCACCTCGAATTCAAGCCTATGAACTTTGAAACTTCTAAATTTCGCCAAGGATGACGAAATCATCCAAAACACGTCCGATTGACCTGAAATTTTGCACACATATCCAAAATGACATTACGAACATGCTCTAACTTCCAGAATTCCATTCTGATCCCGATAGCCTATTTTCCACTGCTCACCGGAAATCGCCAAAAACTAACTATCGCCAATTCAAGCCTAATTCTACACCAGACCTCAAAACCACATTCCGAACAGACTCCTAAGTCCCAAATCACCTAACAAAGCTATCCAAGCCATAGAATCTACATTCCGAGGTCATTTACCAATAATTCAACTCCCAGTTGGCTTTTTCAACCATTAGGCCAATTTAATAGACTAAGTGTCTCAATTCTCGCCACGACCACTCCGAACCCGAACCAACTGACCCCAACACATCATAAGCAACTATACAAAGCATGACAAGACAAAAACAGGAATAACGGGGCTAATTCTACGAAACGACCGGCCGGGTCATTAGAGTTTGTCATTAAAGAGGCTGTTGTTGCTGCTGCATTTTCTATTGCTGGTTTCCTTCTACGCGATCGCAAGAGTGGGAATGCGATTGCATATGTCTGTTGAGGGCAGCTGGTAATTATTCTATGCGATTTCAAATTTGGGTCTGCGATCGCGAGGGTCTGTCTAGTTGGCTATCGCGAAGGCGTGGCTGAGGTCGCATTCGCGAAGAAGGATTTGGAGCAGTCGCGAGGGGAAGGAATTTCTCTACGCGATCGCGTAGTAAGGGTGGCGTTTGCGTTGCTTTGTGAGCTTGTTATCCGTGATCGCGTGTGTGTTTCGGCGATCACATAAGGGAAGTTGTAAGGCAGTCCATTTTTGTGCTTCGCGATCGCGAGGCAAATTCCGCGATCGCGATGAAGGAAATAGCTGGGCAGAAAGTTTAAGTTTAAAAAACGAGGGTTTTAGGCCATAACTCAAAAGTCCATTAGAGAGATCGGGAGAAGGAGGTTTGGAGGAGATTTTCAGTGGAGTTCTTGAGGTAAGTGTTATTCAATCACATTTGGGTTAATTTCATGATTTAGCCTTCATTTTTATCATGTAATTAGAGGAATTAAAGTGGAAATTGGGGGGAAATTGGGGGGAAATTTGGGAAATTCTTTTGATGAATTGAGTGGAAATTGAGGTCGGATTTTGATAAATTTGATATGAGTAGACTCATAAGGGAATGAGGATTCTATTTTTGTGATTTTTATTAAATTTTGAGACGTGGGCCGGGGGGTCGGGTTTGGCCAATTTCGGGAATTGTGCCTATATTTGATAGTTTTTGATTGGGGTTCGTCCTCCTAGCATATTTTGATGTTATTAATCTTATTTTGATATACCCGGAGCATATGGGAGCCTATTCGAGGGGCAAGAGCATCGCGGAGTAGTTTTCGGACTGTTTTGAGATAAGTAACGATTGTAACTCTAGACCTGAGGGTATAAAACCCCAGTATTTTGTATTGTTTTGGTAAATGCGATGACGCACATGCTAGGTGACGAGCGTGTGGGCGTGAATCGATAGGGATTGTGACTTGGTCCGTCCCGTAGCGAGTATTAAGCCGCATAGTTGATTTGCAATCATGAAATATCCGTATTTTAGAGACTTATACTTATTTATGGGTTGTAAGCCATGTTTGGGGACTTGTGCCGATCTGTTTAGACCCTCAGGGGTATTTTTACACTATTCTCACACTATTTTTGATAGAAAACTTATGAACTCAGTCATGTTTACTACTTGTTGCTATTTCACTGTTATTACACTATTTTAGAATACTGTGAGGTATTTTGGGCTGAGTCTCGTTATGTGAGATGAGTTGCCCGAGTGGCTTGAGAGGATGACTGAGCGAGGCCGAGAGCCGAGTTGTGAGGATAGTAATGGATCGGGTTGCACGGCGCAACAGTTGTGTGGATATCTGGTACTTGTTGAGTGAGAGTGCCTAGTGTGAGCATGGAATACTGATAGTGGAGTCATGAGTGACTAAGAGACCTTGTTATGAGTGATATTGTGCCTGAAAGGATGTTACATTGTGAAAATTATTGATTTCTTACTCTTCTTTATACTAAACCTTTCTAATAAAAGTTGAATTACTGTTTTTATGAAATTATGATTTGTAAATGCTCATCACTGCACTCAAGTTTTTAGTTACTTTGGTTAGTTACTCAGTTGGCGTACTCATGTTACTCCTGCACCTCTGTGTGCAGATCTAGGTACCGGGTCAACTCGCTAGATGACTTCTTGTGTGCTTTGGAGTTGATTCAGAGATCGAGGTAGCTTCTCAGCGTCCACAACTTACCTTCTTCCTTTTTCTTTTCATAGACTTTTAGTACTTGGGCCTATATTAATAGCAAAGTCACATTTTTTATACCTTGTATTTACTGTATTAGATGCTCAAGACAGTTGACTCCAGAGGTCTGGGGTGGTGTTAGATTTGTTCATTTTGGTTATTTCTCTTGTTGAACTTGTCTTAAAAAGGAAATTTTTATCAGAATATGAGGATATATTTATTATAGACAAAAAATGTTAATTTCATTGTGTTAGAGGGTTAACCAAGTTCCACGATAGGCGGCATCACGGCCCTTATTGTTTTGGGGTCGTGACACTAAGTAAATCTCTATACCATATACGCGAAGATGTCACGACCAAAAACCACCATCTTATCATAATGGAACCTAACTCACATTCTAGGAAAACCAAACATAATAATAACAGGACAAGATATCAAAATTTACGGAAATAATACAAAGCTAAAGCCAAATATCATAAATACACTGCATCAATACGTAAAATTCCCCAATATTGGTGATAAGAGTCATGAGCTCTACAGTAGAAGTACAAGTATGAAAATATGAAATGAAAATACTATCCGAATGATAACAACGGTAACTGAAATGGAAAGAGACGAAAGGACTTCGATCAAAATGCAACTCTACCTCATCTCTCGTCAGCTGACAACAATCATGGACATGTCTCAACTAGGTCTGACACCTAGATTTGCACAATTAAGTGCAGAGTACGGTATAAGTATAACCGACCTTATGTACTCAGCAAGAATCATAGCTAAACTCGGTGTGGTAATAGTGGCAAGAACTACAAGTGATACTAGCTAATAACCTTCTTAATTCATTAATTTCACAAGTACACAACAATAGTGCCATGTAATCATAAAACACAAATAAAATCATAGCGGTGCATAAAGAAATAATGTACCAAGTCATGTATCAGTTAACAGCCCAACATCAAGAGAAGATATGCATATATTATCAAGTCTCGAGTGCACAGGTAGATTTAAAAAGAAGATATGTAACATGCTCTCACTAATCAAACCAAACAACATATAGAGAAGATATGCACAAATACATGTATACATTCCAGATCTAGCATATAGAGAAGATATGCGAATAAAACATGTATACATCCGAGGTATTTGCAAATAGAGAAGAGATGCAATAACAAACACTATCAGTATTTCTCATCCGCGTGTACACCATTAAGAGAGAAGTATGAGAGGGTAATCCTAGGGAAATGGATCCTTATTCACATGATGCACGTACAACTCACGTGCCATATATAACAACCGCATCGACCACTCACGTCATATTATATCTCAGACCTGCACAAACCACTCACGTGCTATCAATCCAGTCCATATCACACAGAAAACATATATAAGAATACACGTACATGAACAATAGATATCAAGTTACATACTCATGGACTGATATAAGTGATATGCTAAGTCGTATGTATGTGCGAAATGTACTACCAAGCTCAAATTTGGCGATTACCCCATAAAATATCAATTATCATGTTTTAACAAGAGATTAACCTACATGTAACCTCTAACATGATTCAATTAGCTCACAAAGGGGCACAAACATAAGAAGCACGATAGCTTGAAGCTTAGCAATCCTTTCAAGTCATCACATAGCCTAAGCACCACCCGAGCATGGATAAACCCCAGTGCACGTACATGGGCTCAACCCCTTGCATGTGTGCCACCCATAGCGCGTGACCAACACTTATAACTTAGGCAACTAGTACCTCAACCAAGTTTAGGTAAGACGCTTACATCAAGCAAGACAAATCAATATTATAAAAATATCTTCCCACGCGAATCGACCTCGAACGGATCGAATCTAGCCAAAAATAGATCAATAACCTTAAATAAGGCCATAGGAAACAACCCCAAATAATAAAGCTCCGACATTTATACAATTATATAAAGTCAACAAAAAAGTCAACTCAGGCCTGCACCCTAGAACCCAACTTAGCTCACAAGTCCTGAACACCCATTCGAATACGAGTTTAACCCTATATGTTTCATCAAATCCGACCTCAAATCGGCCCCCATTCAAAATTTCGTTCTAAAAAATCATAGCCAAAACCTCTAAATTTCTCCTTTAAATCACATAGTCTAGGTGTAATAATCCATGAAAAAGAAGATCAAAAATAAAAATCAAGTAGAGATTGCTTGCCCTTCAAAGTGTGGTGAAACCTCCACAAAAATCGTCTCTAGCCGAGCTCCAAACACTAAATAATGAAAAATAGACCAAACCCTCAAAATTATATTCTGCCAAGAGACTTTTGCTTTTGCAGACCAAAATCTCGCTTTTGTGGCTCCACGTTTTTGGAGAAATACTCGCTTTCTGTGAGCTCACTTAACTTCCCGTCCAGCCGCACTTACGCTCAGTCCACCGCTTCTACGCAGAATTCATCGCGTAAGCGACATCACTTCTACGCAATACCTTTCGCATCTTTGGACTCAGCCTCTTCTAGTCATATTTCTCTTCTACGCTACATTTCTCGTAGGTGTGACTTCGCACTTGCGCACCTTTTCTTCGCAGGTGTGATTGCACCAGACCTGCCACCAACCAACCATGCTCAACCACCTTTCGGGTGGTTCGAAACCCATCCGAGCCCTTGTAACCCTGCCTCAATATACCAACAAGTCCTAAAACACAACACGAACCTACTCGATGCCTCAAATTGCACAAAATAAGATCGCACATTGATTCAAGCCTATGAAACTAATCGACTTCCAACTTTTCAAAACTCATGCCGAACCACGTTTAATCAACTCGGAATGACCTCAAATTTTGCACAAAAGCTCCAAATGACAAAACTAACCTATTCCAACTTTCGAAACCAAAATTCAAAGTTAAGATCACCAAAGTCAATCCCCGGTCAAACTTATGAGCCTTCCAAACCTTCAGCTTTCCAACTTTCACCAAATAGAGCCAAATCAACATAGGAACCTTCAAATCCAAATCTAGACATACGCGTAAGTCCAAAATCACCATACGAGCCTATGGTAACAATCAAAACACCACTCAGGGATCATTACACCAAAGTAAAACCTTGGTCATTTCTACAACTTAAGCTTCCAACTATGATACTTAGTGTTCCAATTAACTCCAAAACTTTTTCGAAACCAAACAAACCATCCCCACAAGTTACATAATTACAAATACACATACATGAAACATAAAATGTGGGCACGGGGCTAAAATACGCATAACGACTGGTCGGATCATCAAAAAAGACATGTGGCCTGCCTGTAGCGTAAGTAGCTCACGTGAAACAGGTTCGGGATGAACAGTCGGGCGATCTATTATGATGTCTGTACATTGAATAATGTTAATTAAACGTATGAGGTCATTACGAAAGATTTATTTATTACTGCTATTTGAGATTGTAAGGAGAATTATATAAGCGTATTTATTACTGCTATTTGAGATTGAAAAATTTATTAATCTATATATATATAAAGCAGGGGGGAAAAGTGCTGACTTGGCACCTCTCTTAGGCTTGGAATGATATTTATCTTTTTTGTCATTTATTTGCCTTTTTCTTCTGTTTTCTTATATAAAAAAATTCAACAGTCTTTTTTTAAAATACAAAAAACAGGGATATGCGAAGAGTCACATTTATTTTCACAATCGTTTCTAAGAGACACAATTCCAAATACTAATGGTTCCTCCTATTTATACACCCTATTAAAGTCTTTAATTTTCCGTGTAACTGATTATGAACCTGTAGAACCTAAGTTTTAATTTAGGGTCACAACGGTTAAGATTCAAAGGATATAAAAGAGCAAAGAAATCATCAAAATCCTTATCTGTATGCACAAGAATTCTGTAAGGGTGATGAAGACTCTTTGCAGTACCTAACGCAACACGTTCTTTTTCTCCCACAACATAACCAATTTTTTTTTCCAAATATCGCTCTGCAGATTATATCCTTTTGATCGACACGCTGATAACACTCTTGTATCTTGAATTATTAAAATGTGATATAGACTTTATCCGTTGATGCCATTCTTGGTTAATTTAACAGGTTTGCTTTGTGGACTTGCAGCCTGGTTCTTGGATACACATTGAGAAGAATAACCAGATTGAGAACTCAAATCTGGTGCCAATATTGATAAAGCAACCTTCTTATAATTATGTTATCACATTTATATACCTTAATCTTTAGTGCTGGGAGCCTCTACAGACTCTTTTATATAGTTCTTAATTTATCATATATTATAGACAATTCAGATTATGATAAAGCCACAGATACATTTATATACATCATACTATTTTAATGCACTTTCTTGACTAAATATGCCCATTGGAGTTGTCTTTAAAATGAAAAATATTACTTATCACAATTTGTGAAACTTTTAACGTGAAAACGACCATACAGAACTACACTTGTGTGAGATATAAGTTCACAACAATTACAAAGAAATATATTTGAATATTTGAATATATCGTAAAATTAACATTTGATCATCGGACACTGTGACAATTGACCTAAATCTGTTATGGATTTTATTAAAGAAACATGAAGTTTCTTCACATGTTTGCAGGTATCATGAATGCCAGGAATTACCTTTGAAAATCTTATTGTCAACTCTATTACTGAAATCAAGACTACAGGAGCTCTACAATGGCCAATCGGTCACAGTATGCTCATTGAAGACTTTGGAGTATTCTTTGTTCAATTGAATTGTTAAATTATGATAACATCATTTTGTTGGTATTATATATTAGCAAATGGCACATCAATGGACATACATTAATAATTTATTCTTCTTTAGTTGTTCATTTAAATTCTTATATCTTAAGTGATTATTTTATTCAAACCTTCATTTCGATTTTATCTAACTCAGACCTTCATTTCAATGAATAAAGTTTTTGAGAACAAGTATTCTGTCGTTGGAAGGTTTAAATTATTCATCGATAAAAAGATGAAATAAAAGATGCTCAAATATACTTTAAAAATTGAAGCCAATCTTGAAAAGGTATTATATTATTGACCAAATGATCGGGCCATATATATATATATATATATATTACTTTGCGTTCTAGTCATTTCAATAATTCATTTCAATTAAGTAGGTTTGAGTTCTAAATTTGATCAGAATTTTAGGACCGCGCGAAGCGCGGATAAATTTACTAGTTATTTATATAATTTTTTAACAATTTATGCGTTAGATTTATAGATTTAACGATAAAAATTCGGCAGAATCTCATTTCTACTAATAATTATTTAAATTTTTATTCGTTAGTCAAAGATCCCTACTATATTTTTAACTTCTCAAGATATCTTGAAATATTTTATTAACTAATGTGATACGAAGTATTATAAATCATTTAATACATAACGGTTTATACCTTAATCCTTTTTATATAACGATAAAAATTTGATCGAATGTCATTTGTATTGACAACATTCATATTTTATATTTGTCAGTCAAAGAACACTAAAATATTTTATTTTTTGAACTTATCAGGATATTTTGAAATATTTTTATTAATATAAAGTATTATTTATCTTTTATTTAATTCATAATAGTATATATGTTAGTTGTTAGATTTCACAAAAAATATTTGGCAGTATCTCCTTTGTACTGACAACTATCCAAATTTTTTATTCGATATTTTATTTGTTTAAATTATCGTGTTCTAATTGATTAGTATATGATCATACTTTTAGTTCGACAAATGAAATACAACAGCAGACTACGTTTATTGTGGGCAAACAATTATTGTTCAGTATTTAACATACAATTGTTTAAATTCAATTACACAAATAAATTCGATCATATTATCAATAAACAAAACATTAGAAATTTGTCCAATTAAAAAATATTCGACAAATAGCATAAATTCTACTACAATTCAAAAACAGGAAAAAGACAAATACAACAAAATATCACATATTATCACAATTTACACGGAATTATAATTGATGCTAGTTTGCTTTTCTGGAATTAAACAAAATAGAAATATAATACGATTTGTTTTAATTTATGGAACTTAAGAAAAATAAAAAATAATTCAAATATTTCTGTTATTTCTAGAATTTACAAAAAAATTGAAAAATAAGCCCATTTTTATGGAATTAAAAAAAGCAAAAAAAGAAGAAGCTGTAATTCACTATAGAACTAAAATGACTTGGCATTAACTAATATAAACGAATTACTCAATATGTAAACAATTTATACGAAAAAAGAGTTTTGCGAAATACCTTTTTTTTTTGAAATTTTGGAATGTGAATGTTGGCCTCATTTTCTAGCAATTCGACCTCAAATCTTATTCTACACCACAAATATACCTTGAATCTTGTATTTTTATCAAAAAAAATTGGTTACTGATCACGCTCAACTGTGTCTTCTAAAAAGACTACGCGGGCGTTGCAAATATAATCTGGGGTATTATGCCCAGAGTCGATCCCACAGGGACTTAACGTATCAAAGGAAGTCTTTAGAATACTAAATTCTTACTAGTCAACCTCCTCAAACTTTGTGGATAACAATTGGTGATGTGATTCTACTACAGCTAATTGAATCTAATAAATTAAGAATAACTATCAAGCAGTTGTAAACAATTGGAATAAAAGTCTAAGGCAATGGTTTCCCCCGTTGGTTCTTTCTCTAGTTGTATGTTCCTATAGCTTTGATTTGGTTGTCTCTATCAATCATGAACTCTCTAGTTATCGTAAATCTTTCTCAAGCATTTATGATAATTTACTAGACGCACTCTCTCGAGCTACGCTAGATATATTTGCGTTACGGTTCACTTTAGATTGCACCCGAGGTATATTATTTCTAACCCAACCTCTAAACCCTCGGTTATGACTTTCGTCCATACTCCGGGAGTGGTGTTGTTCAACAACTACCTAAATATGCACTCTTTCTCAAGCAGATACATAATAAATAGGAACAGCTAGTTGAGGGCCCTTCAACAAACTACAATCGAAACGTAGTTGAACAAATAGGGATTAATAACCAACTCAAAACTATATTATCATAACAACGAGTTCATCCCCAACGGGTTCCATCAAAACCTTAGGTTAAGAGATTTAGCTACTCATAACAATGATATAAACTACAAAAGAATTCATGAACAATGGTAAAAAAACAAAAGAAGAAGATGTGGATTGATGCCCAAATTGCCTCCTTGCCTCTTGCCCTTTCTTTTTCTTGTTCTTACTCTCAATTAACCTGTGTTCTCCACCTTGGACGAGTTGAACCTTTTATATCTTTTTGTGGAATGGCCTTGTTCTTCCTAAATTACCCTTCTTTTTATGTTTCACGGACCTGGACTAGCGCGGGCGCGCTAATACCGCGCTAATGCCCGCGCTAGTGGAGTTACCTACTGCCTCCGGATAGCTGGACTAGCGCGGGCGTGCTAATGCCGAGCTAATGCCCGCGCTAGTGGGGTTACATACTGCCTCCGGATAGCTGGACTAGCGCGGGCGCGCTAATGCCTGCGCTAGTGGGGTTACATACTGCCTCCGCGATTTCCAGACTTTAAATCACCCACCAGGTCCCCCATAGTCTATTCTACTCCAATTGCTGCCCGAATTACAATCATAAGTTGCCGCTACGTTCTTGCACTCCTGTAAAACACAAACATCATCATTAAGGCCAATTTTATCATCATTTTAACAACTTACAGCAGTAAAGCATCATTAAGTTAGAGTGTAACATACGCCAAATTATACAATTTTAGCCTATTATCAACACCCCACACTTAAATCATTGCTAGTCCTCGAGCAATCCGCTACATCGTGCATAGACAAGGTCTTTTTAAGAGATTCTCGTAACCCAGCACACCAAGAATATTTAACATAGTTTAAGCACAGAGGCGTAACATCCTCACCTCAAAATTTGACTCACCAATACCACGCATTATTCCCAGTTTACCCACTTACTCGAACATCGAGGTCACTGACATTACCTTTCCTTCATGAATCAAGTGCCCTCACTCAACAAAAGAGAGTAATTCCACACAATAAGATTTACGAACACATAGGAACTTTAAGATAGAAAGAAGTCACTCACTCTCAGAAATAACATTCATGTGCTACAAAAATGCACCATAGGCTTGCCCGTAGAGTACTACTCCACTAATCGAGTTCAGTCAGTCTGAGATCAAGTAGGACTTTATTTGGTTGTAATGTAGGCTGCGGGACGGGTAGGATATATTTCGTTATAAGAGTGACTACATCTCCCTAAGCACTTTAATACATATACTTTATCATTCAAGCCCCACACTTATGTCAAACCAAACTCCGCCCTCACATCAATATATGTTACCCCATACTTCTTTAAGCACAATTACATCAAGAGTCACCACTTATCAAGGCTATAGATTCCTCTTTTTTTTTTTTTTTTTTTCAAGGGACTCTTACTTTTTCAAAACAGTGCACCTTTCTCTTAATTTCATTAGTTCCACTCAAGAGCCAAACCAACCACCCCACACTTTAACTTTTACACAATTCATGATAATTCAAGTGCTTATTTGGAAGTTAAAAGGTTCAAATAGATAGTTCGTTCAAACAATTGGGTAAGGCTTGTAATGTGGTTGCCAAAGAAACAGGATTACAGGCTCAATGGGGTTAACTACGATACGTAACAATTAGGCGAGTAAAATATACATACTGGTTCAACAAAGAAACACCTATATCACTTCCAAGACTGAACTAAACTACTTTTTTTGTTTGCAAACACACGGGGCAAGTTCTAGGCATCAAATGCAATGCACACAATAACAGTCAAACCTCACACACACATGACACATAACTCACTTGGGATTGGATTCATAGACACTCTAGTCAAAGCAGTTAAGCAACTTTAAAATCATGCAATTTAAGGTACTTATACAAGAGTCAAAAATTGAGCCTAGGCGTCACAACCAAAGTACTCACTATTCTCAAGGTATAACAGGGTCAGGAGTTATTGCTTCAATTTAAACACAACACCATATTTCTTATTCCTAAAAAAAAACTAACTACACCCGGTTCAAACGAAACCCTTGGAAAAGAACCGTGGTACAAAGAAAAACCTAGGGGGAGTTACTATACTACCTACAAATGAAAAAATAAAATATCTTTTTGGTATTTTCTTCGGACTAACATCCCTCAAGAAAGTTGCTCAGGAAATCCATCGTTGGGAAGAGTCCACTGTTTTTTTTTTTAACAACCACCAACTTAGACCCTCAAAAACCCCTGGAAAGGGATTCATCGTCGGGCCAAATGATGGAATATAATTACTGCTACCTAAAAATAATCTGTAGAAAATATTCACAACCTACAATTATAGCATGCCAAACTGAACAACATACAACATATAGGGAATCCACCCCCACCCCACACTTAAAATGAGGATATGTCCTCATAGCCAAACAAAATAGAGTAAGGGAAAGGGGACGTCATCCTGATCGGAGACGGAGCCGGCGTCGACATTGCACGCCCTACCCAAAGCACGAAGCCAGCCAATGATTCTCTTTTTTGATTTCCGCTGCTGAGTGGCCATCGCATCAACTCTTGTGCCCAAATCAGCTACGGAGGTTCTCAACCCCGTTACATCATGCTCTAAGCGATTTAACCACTGTCCACGACTGGTATCAGATGGGCCAACAACATCCGCAGCCGGTGGTGGCTCAGGCTGCTCATCCGTAAGATCCACATCAACATCTACCTGGTGGTGCTCCTCCACCTCCTCAACCTCGTCATTATCATCAGAGTCCTGCCCAGTCAATTCCTCAGGTGAGATCGTTTCCCTGCCAATTTTGACCCTCTCGGTCGTGAATGGATGCAGTGTAGGGACCTGCCCGTCCATAGCCAGGTTATGTGGCACATGTGCCTGAAGGCACAACCGGGTGACCAAGGACGGGTAGTATAAACCGTACCGTGGAACCTTAACACGCTGGAACATCTCATCATGGATCACTTTTGCCACGTCGAATGGAACATTGTTCATGAAGCACCAAATTAAGCACCCACGGGGGATGTTCACCACGAACAGGTTTTTGGATGGTAGGAGGCGGGTGTTTATAAAGTACAACCAACACTTGGCTTCGAAATTGAGGGCTGAGGAGTGGAAATTGTTCCCATATTTGTACCACTGTAGAGTGGCCCCAGGTTGACAGATTACCCCTATGAATTCTGTCCAAAGAGTATGCCGGCTCCTGTATGCTTGATACCCATCTTCATACCCGTCAGCCGGTGGAGGTAGCCTGTACAGAATCCTGATGGTTTCCAAAGATGAATCGACCGGTCTCCTGCGGATTTTCACAACATGGTTCACATGTTCCGGAAGGTTCGCATAGAACTCCCGTACAAGCATAATATTCGCAACAGCAGGCTCCTCTAAAAATATATGGAGGCCTCGGCGCCGCAGCTCATCGGGTATAGTGGGGCAGTTTACCGCTAACGCCCTGGGGTCCATAGCCTGCTCTGGCACAATGGTCTTGGCCTCTTTTTGATTAAATCTGTTTGGGCCTTTGCAGACACGAACTTTTGATTGTTGTAAGGCCTGGAATCTACGGATTTCCGGGACCGGCCCCCGGTGTTAGCTGGCGCTGGGCGGCTGGAGGAGGGTTCTGTTGCATGACGCTTACGAGGAGGCATGATACCTGCAAATAGTCCAACATTATCCCAATACAATGTAGTGACCTAACCATGGCTACTCAGACTTCACCACAGACTTAGGTCATAGCACGTCCTCCGAAGAGGCATTTTGACAAACACTTGGGAGGCATTGGTGAATAAATGCCCAAGAGCATTACCAACCCACAAAAATCACCACACCTATTAACCCAATGAGCATAGCATCCTATAAGTGCACCCATCAGCCCCTACACAGCCATTACCAAGTAGTTTCACACAACAGAGAGGCCTAATCTCCATTGTTGCAGCCCAAGCAAATCAAAGTAATTAGAGAAAATAAAAGTACAACAACAAAAAGTAAAAGGGGAGAAGAGAATACATACATATGGAGAGGGTGAGAGAAGGAGAGTAAAGCGTGAGAGAGGTCTTGAGAATGGGGGAGGTAGTGTAAAGGTAGGAGTTTGCTAATTGTTGAGTGGGGGAGAGAAGGTGAAGTGAAGTAGAAGAAGGAGGGGGAGGGTTTATGATAGTGTAGTGGGAGAATGAGGAGGTAGGGGAGTGGGCGGTAGGTGGGAAGTTAATGGGGTTAAGGGTAGTTAAATTAGGACCTAAAGTGACAAAATAAAAAAAAATAAAAAAATTATTAACTTACCTGATGGCGAGCAGACTAGCGCGGCCTTAGCGCGGGCGCGCTAGTCTGAAGCGGGCGAGGCAGTGGGAAACCCCACTAGCGCGGGCTTAGCGCGGGTATAGCGTGGCCGCGCTAGTTGAAAGCATATTGAGGCAGTGGGAAACCCGACTAGCGCTGCCTTAGCGCTGGATTAGCGCGGCCGCGCTAGTCCAGGCGTTCCCTAATGCCTTTTTTTTTTTCGAGGGAGTTTTGGCTCGCCCCTTTTTCTCGAACACGTGCACACGTTAGTACCTATCCTACAAATACTATAAACGTTGGGTTGACTCCCATGAAGCGCCTGATTTAACGTCGCGGCATGACGAGTACAACAATCAATGGGTTGCCTCCAATGAAGCGCCAGATTTAATGTCGCGGCACGACGCAGAATAAGCGAATTTAAGAATCGCTCCACCTCTGTGGTTCATGGAGTCACACTACAGACAACTCTTTCGTTTCATCCAAACCCACATACATTTTGAGTCTTTGTCCATTAACCTTGAATCTGTTGGTGCCATTTTCACTTGTGATCTCCACAGCCCCGGACGGGAACACTTCTTTAACACAGTACGACCCAGACCATCGAGACTTAAGCTTACCACGAAACAGCCTCAACCGTGAATTATACAATAATACCTTGTCTCCTGGTTTGAAATGTCTATCCACAATGTGCTTGTCATGTAGCTTCTTCATTCTTTCCTTGTATAGACTTGTACTTTCAAAAGCGTGATATCTGAATTCATCCAGCTCATGCAGCTCAGTCAGTCTATTTTCCCCAGCAGCATCGGGGTCCATGTTCAATTGCTTTAAGGCCCACCAAGCTCGATGTTCAAGCTCCACAGGCAGATGGCAGGCCTTCCCAAATACCAACTTGTATGGGGACATACCGATTGGTGTTTTGAATGCGGTTCTGTAGGCCCAGAGTGCATCGTCAAGCTTTTTCGCCCAATCAGTTCTTGAGGCGTTTACTGTTTTCGAGAGCACACTCTTGATCTCTCGGTTAGAGACCTCTACCTGTCCGCTCGTTTGGGGGTGATACGGGGTGGCCACCCTGTGGCGCACATCATATTTAGCCAGCAACTTCTCAAAGACCCTGTTACAAAAGTGTGTGCCCCCATCACTGATAATAGCTCTCGGAATTCCAAACCGGGTGAAAATATTCTTCTTCAAAAACCCCACCACCATTGTCGAATCATTAGTTGGGAATGCTGCAGCTTCCACCCATTTGGACATGTAATCCACAGCAACAAGTAAATATTTATTGTCATACGAGCTGACAAAGGGACCCATGAAATAGATCCCCTAAACATCGAACACTTCCACTTCCTGTATTGGCTTCATACGCATTTCATGGCGACGGGATATGTTTCCCGTTCTTTGGCATTCATTGCATCCTTTTACCCACTGGTGTGCGTCCTTGAAAATTGTTGGCCAGTAAAAACCGGCCTCTAACACCTTCGCTGTTGTTCGGACTCCTCCAAAGTGTCCCCCATAAGGTGACGCGTGACAAGCCTGCAAAACCGAGAATTGTACCATCTCGGAGATGCATCTCCGGATCATGTTATCAATGCAAATTCTCCCAATAATAATTCCTGCAGTCACGATAAAATCGTTTCTTTTGCACAGAGGAGAGCTCATAAGGGTCGATGCCACATGCAAGGTAATTAGCAATATCTGCGTACCATGGCACCTCTTCCACACTTGTGGCCAGCAACTGCTCATCTGGAAAGGTTTCCAGAATATCCTCAGACTCAGGTGCCTTTTCAGCACCTTCAAGTCGTGATAAATGATCAGCGACTTGGTTCTCCGTTCCCGTCACGAATCTCCAAGTCAAACTCTTGTAAGAGCAGCACCCAACGAATTAGGCACGACTTAGACTCTCTTTTCTCAACTAAGTACCGAATGGTTGCGTGATCAGTGTACACAGTCACCTTTGACCCGATTGGGTAAGACCTGAACTTGTGGAAGGCAAACACTACAACCAACATCTCTTTTTCTGTTACCGTGTAATTAAGCTGAGCTCCACTCAATGTCCTACTTGCGTAGTAAATTGGGTGCATTACCTTGTCTCTGCGCTG
>ML273864.1:0-17198 GCA_005239495.1 Nicotiana undulata | reverse complement strand
AACCTGGTCTCGTACTGAGTGATGGACATGGAGCCCTGCTGTAGACGCTCAAACTGCCTCCGAAGACCCTCTCTCTGAGAGCTGACCCCAAGTCAGAGGTGCAGACCCAGCTGGTATGGTCAAGCAGTAATCTCTCCACCAAGTCTTGGCGGTGCCAGAAAGATGAAATGTAGCAAAATCTACTCCATTGGAGTCCACACTGCCCATGTTCCGAAGAACCTCATAACAGCTGTCTAAATAATCCTGGGGATCCTCTGATGGTGCACCGGTAAATGTAGTAGTGAATAACTTGGTGAACCAATCCAACCTCTATAGAGCATCTGCGGACATGGCTGCTCCCTCAACTGCTGGTGTCCCAATACCTGACTGAACTACTTCGGCCGTCTGAGGTGCCGGAGTCTGGAACTGAGTGGCAAACTGCTCTGGCGTATGAATAGCAGGAGTCTGGGTCCCTCCCCCAGCCTAAGATCCAGATGGTGCAGTAGGAAGAAGACCGGCCTGAGACACACTCTCCATGAGTCCCACTAAGCGGATTAGAGCGTCCTGAAGCACTGGGGTGGCAATGAACCCCTCCGGGACCTGAGCTGGTCCCACCGGAACTGTCTGAGTAGGAACCTCACCGGCAAGGTCTACCTGTGGGTCCTCCACTGGAGCTACTGCTCTAGCTCTGCCTCGGCCTCTAGCACGGCCTCAGCCTCTAGCACGGCCTCGACCCTCATAGGAGCTGCAATAGGAGGATCACGTTGCTGGTCGGTCGATAAGGAAGCACGCGTTCTCTCCATCTGCGAGAGAGGTAAAATAGAGACTCAATTAGCATTCAGAATTCAATTGGCACGACAGAGAATGAAAGATGTGAAGTTATTCCTAACTTTGCAGCCTCTGGGGGATAAGTACAGACGTCTCTGTACCGATCCCTCAGACTCTACCAAGTTTGTCCGTGAGTTGTGAGACCTAAGCAACCTAGGGCTCTGATACCAACTTGCCACACCCCGAAATCCCACCTTCGGGCCATGACTGCGTCTAACATTGAACCCGCTATACAAGCCAATGTTTGAACTAAATAAAACTCAATAAGAGCTAAAACGAACAAGATGACTAAGGCATCGATGGTCCACAATGACATTTAACAAAATAACCAAAATACAACATAGCACTTTCGAAATAAAACCCATATACAAGTCCCAGAACTGGTGTCACATACTCACGAACTGTCTAAGAGATTACTACAAACAAAAGGTCCGAAAAATAAGTACATAGGTCTGTCTTTGAAATACAAAGTAAGACAGAGCTGAAAGTGAATAGTAGAAGGTGCCGTCAAGGCCCACGAACGTCTGCGGGTCTACCTTGATGTCCCTGAATGCGCTGAATAAAGCTCCGACCGTCAGTGATCACCGGGTCCGGCTGCGTAGTCTGCACAACATAGAGAAGTGTAGGTGTAGCATCAGTACAACCGACCCCATGTACTGAGTAAGTGTCGAGCCTAACCTCAGCGAAGTAGTGATGAGGCTAGGACCGACAACAACATATGTACCTGTACAGTTTTATATAATAACAGGAAAAATGGAAACAGAAATAAGCAAGCAAGACAAATACGGGGAGAACACGCTGGGGTAATAGGGGTAACAATATGCTAGCACAGTAGAACAGGGTAATAACTAAAATATAAAGATGAATAAAGGCAGGAATTTAACTTCTCAGCAGATAATGAACAGTAAAAGCACGGCATGTCCCCTCGTGCATAGCCTCACAATCACTCGGCACGGATTGTCCCCTCGTGCGTATAAACTAACACTCGGCACGGAATGTCCCCTCGTGCATAACCTCACAATCACTCGGCACGGCATGTCCCCTCGTGCATATAAAATAACACTCGGCACGGAATGTCCCCTCGTGCATAAACTCACAAATAGTCAGCACAGCATGTCCCCTCGTGCGACAAATAATAAAACAAAGCAACAATAATGTGAAAGTCAAATGACTCACGGGCATGCTTGACCCCAACGCATAGGCACTCGTCACCACGCCTATACGTTGAACATGAGTTACACATAGCAAATAAGACTCTATACCTAATCCCTCAAGCTGAGGTTAAGCCAAACACTTACCTCGGCTCCAGAAATGCAAGTCAAGCCTCAATCACAGCCTTTCCTCTCGAGTCCAACTCCAAAATGGGAATATCTAGACATAATGGATTTATTAACACCAATAAGTACTCAATAAACCAATTCCCAAGACAAATTATACATTTCCTACTATTTCTCCGAGAATACTAAAATTCGACCTCGGGCCCACACGTTTGGATTTTTTTGAAAATTCATGAAGGAATTAACTACCCGGAGTCTAAGGATCGAGGTTATGTAATTTATACAAGAATTCATGGCCTAACATGGAAAATCCCAAAAATCCTCAAGAACCCTAAAATTACTACCTAATTCTATGATTTTTAGATGATTTAGTAGTGAATTTAACTAGGAATTAGTGTTTGAAACTAGTAAAACTATGATATTTACTTACCTCAATAACAGTAGTGGAAGGTCTTTTGAGAAAATCTCTAAAATCTTGAAGAGGAAGATGAAAATGGATGAATAAGGCTAAGTCCCGTATTTTATAACACTGCCCAGTGATTTATTCACTGCGATCGTGGCAGGGGTCCTGCGATCGCGAAGAACAACTGGCAAGACCTCTGCGATCGTGGCAGGGGTCCTGCGATCGCGAAGAACAACTGGCAAGACCTCTGCGATCGTGGCAGGGGTCCTGCGATCGCGAAGAACAAACTCATCCGGCCCAGACACGACTCAATGCGATTGCAAGAAACGGGCTGCGATCGCGAAGGTTTGGAACCCAGACCTCTGCGATCGCGGAGAGGAGGCTGCCATCGCGGTGAACAATCACTGGCTCAGCAAAATCCTTCTCCGCGATCGCAACCCACCTTCTGCAATCGCAGAGAAGGAAACCAGATAGCAGATTTTCTGGTTTTTCCAACTTAGCTCCCGGGGGTCTAAAACACCCCCGAGCCCCTCGGGACCCCATCAAAAAGCACCGGCAAGTCTGTATTCATGATACAGACTCGCTCGAACTTCCAGAACATGAAAAACAACAACAGAACTCGAAATAAAACCCCAAAACCACATTGATCAAACTTAAGAACTTTGAAATTCTAGAATTCGCTTCAATGCGCCGAAGCGGCCTAAACTGCTCGGAATGACTTCAAATATTTCAGATAAGTTATAAATGACACAACGGAACTATTCCCGATCTCGGAATTTCATTCGGATCTCGGGAACCTAACATCACTCTCCAAGCCAAATTTTAAATTCTTCAAAAACCTCAAACCTTCATTAACTCCATTTTTCCTCATTTCGATCCGAAACCAATCAAATCAAATTCGTTTTACACCAAATTTCACAGATAGGACAAATGACACATAATAAACCTGTCCCGGGCTCCAAAACCGTAATACGGGCCCGGTAACACGGTTTTCACATAGTTATTCATTTTCAAATCCTTTATTATTTCCTGAAAACAATTTTTTTAAAAATTCATTTCTCGGGCTTGGGACCTCGGAATTCGATTCCGGGCATACGCCCAAGGTCCCATATTTTCTACGAACCCTTCGAGACCGTCACATCACGGGTCCGGGTGCGTTTACCAAAAATGTTGACCAAAGTCAACTTTATTCATTTGATTATCACAAATCCCATTTTTCCTTCAATTTCAATATAAAGACTTCCCGGCTACATGCCCGGCTACGCACGCATATTGAGGTGAGATTAATGGAGGCTTTCGAGTCCTCGGGACACAGATCTAGCTAGAATTACATTAAGATGACCTTTTGGGTCATCACAAATATGTTTTCTCAGGTTTTTTGAATCAGGCTTTGTATTTTGAGTCTTTGGCTCTTTTTGATTCTGCTCATAATGCTTGACTTGTTGGGAAGATGGGTCTTTAGGCTTGAGCTTTGACTTTTTGATAGACTTCTTTGCTTCATCTTTTCCCTCCATACTGTATAGTCCCCCAAGTGTTTGAGCTTTGAAGGATGAAATCACGAGCACTTGACTGTTCCTTCCTTGCGGTCCTTTTCCTGAAAAGGAAAAACATACTGGACTCGAAGGTATATAGTTTTTTAGATGATGACTGCTTAACCCTTTTAAACATCCATCATAAAGTTGTAACCCTAGACCGGGAGTTTAGTTACTTCCTCGTGTCTTTGCAGGTCTAATATGATCATCTGGTGATGGGTTAGTTTTTTGCCTATCATCTAAAACGGTTAGTATAATTTCAACTGTACAAAAGTAAATTCGAACGTAATGATAACTGACCTGGGGTATTCCTTTTACTTAGAAGTAGTACTTCTTCAGTTGAACAATATCCCAACTAGTTGGTAGGATTCTTCCGTCCATAGCCTCGAGCTCATAAGCGCCCTTTCCAGCAATGCCACAGACTTTGTAAGGTCCCTCCCAATTTGGATTTAACTTTCCTGCACCAGCTTCCTTCATTGATTGGAAGACATTTTTGAGGACGAAGTCCCCAATTTTGAAATATCTGAGGTGAGCTTTTCTGTTGTAGTATCGCTCTATAATTTGTTTTTGGGCTGCCATTCGTATTAATGCAACTTCTCTTCTTTGTTCGAGCAAGTCCAGATTTGTCCTCAACTTGTCGTTGTTTGATTCTTCCGTTGCTATTGTGAACCTTATGCTTGGTTCGCCAATTTCCACGGGTATTAAAGCTTCTGCACCGTAAACAAGCGCGAATGGAGTTTCTCCCGTAGCTATTTTTGCGGTAGTCCTGTAAGCGCATAATACCGCTGGTAGTTTGTCTGGCCAGTTTCCCTTGGATTTTTCCAACCGTTTCTTCAGGTTTCTAATGATGACTTTGTTGGTTGACTTGGCTTGTCTATTATCCACGGGATGATATGGTGATGAAGTGATTCTTTTGATTTTCCAGCTTTCAAAGAATTCTGTGATTTGTGAGCCTATAAATTATGGGCCGTTATCACATGCGATTTCCTTCGGTATTCCAAAGCGGCATATTATATTTCGCCATATGAAGCTCTTCACTTCTTTCTCTCGCACCTATTTGAAAGCTTCTGCCTCAACCCACTTTGTGAAATAATTAGTTAACACGAGTAAGAACCGTACCTTTTCTTTAGCTGGGGGAAGGGGCCCCACTATGTTCTACCCCATTTCATGAACGACCATGGAGACATTACTGGGTAAAGTATTTTCGATGTTCGATGCATGTTGTTAGCAAATCGTTGACATTTGTCGCACTTAGCCACGAAACTCATGGCCTCTTCTTCCATCTTGGGCCAATAATACCCTGCTCTGATTAGGGTTTTAACTAAGGATCTTTCTGAATGGTTTCCGCAGTGTCCTTCGTGAACCTCCTTCATAACAAACTCTGTTTGATTGGGTCTGAGGCACTTAGCTAAGGGACCCCCAAACATTTTTCGGTATAATGTGTCACGAATGAGGCAGTACCGAGCAACTTTTCGGCGAAGCACTTGAGCTGCTTTCTTTTCCTCGGGTACGATGCCATTCTGCAAAAGGTTTAAAGATTTGTTTCTCCAATCCCAGGTTAAGTGGTTAAATGTTACCTCATTTTTATCCCGATCGATTGCTGAATGAAATAGGTGTATGACAATTGCATTGTCTTTATTCGTCACTTCCACAACTGTTTCAAGGTTAGCTAATGCATCCGCTTCTGCATTTTCTTCCCTCGGTATTTGCATAACTTTCCACGACAAGTATTGTCTTACCAGATCTCGTACCTTTTCTAGGTATTGTTGCATTCGAGCCTCTCTAGTGGTGTAAGTCCCCTACATCTGGTTCACCACTAGTTGAGAGTCACTTTTGATCATGATTTGCTCGATTGAGAGCTCCCCTTCCAATTCAAGTCCTGCAATGACAACTTCGTACTCTGCTTCATTGTTAGTTATGGGATAACATTTAATTGCTTGTCGTATCTTTTCACCTGTGGGTGATATTAAAATAATTCCCAAACCATCTCCTTTCACATTGGAAGAGCCGTCAATAAATAGGGTCCATATTCCTGGATTAGCCACATTAAAGAGTTGTAACTCTTTTTCCACTTTAGGGATTATGCTAGTATTAAAATCATCGATGAAATCAACTAAAATTTGAGACTTTATTGCAGTCCTAGGCTGATATATTATATCATGCTCGCTTAATTCTATTGCCCATTTAGCTAATCTTCCTGATAGTTCTTGTTTATGCAGAATATTTCTCAACGAGTATGAAGTCACAACAGTGATCGGATGACATTGAAAATATGGCCTTAATTTTATAGCTGCCATGATTAGAGATAATGCTAATTTTTCTATATGTGGGTATCTAGTTTCAAAATCTAATAAAGACTTGCTTACATAGTAAATTGGAGATTGTTTACCTTTGTCTTCTCTTACCAGTACCGCACTTACGACGATTTCTGCAACGACGAGATAGACATACAACCCCTCCCCTCCTTTGGCTTAGATAGAAACGGGTTTTTTGATAGATATGCCTTCAGATCTTTGAGAGCCTGTTGACATTCCTCAGTCCATTCAAACTGATTCTGCTTTTTAAGAACTGAAAAGAATTTAAAACTCTTCTCCGAAGACCTGGAAATAAATGTTCCTAAGGCTGCAATTCTTCCTGTTAGCCGTTGAACTTCCTTTTTGCTCGTAAGTACATTAGGTATCTCATCAATAGCTTTAATTTGAGCAGGATTTACCTCTATTCCTCTATTTGATACAAGGAAACCCAAAAACTTACCCGATTCTACGCCAAAGGCGCATTTTTCCGGATTTAATTTCATGTTATACCTGCGCAGGATTTCGAAGGTAATTGAAAGATGTTGGAAGTGATCTTTCGATTGTGTTGATTTTACCAGCATGTCATGAATGTATACCTCCATCGTTTTCCCCAGATGTTCTTGGAACATCTTGGTCACCAGCCTTTGATACGTGGCTCCAGCATTTTTCAGGCCAAAAGGCATGACCTTGTAACAGTAAGTCCCCATGTTTGTAATAAAGGAAGTTTTTTCCTCGTCCGAGGGATCCATTTTAATCTGATTATAACCAGAATACACATCTAGAAAGCTTAATAATTCATGACCTGCAGTGGCATCAATCATTTGATCTGTGTGCGGTAATGGAAATGAATATTCAGGGCATGCTTTATTTAAATCAGTGTAGTCTACGCATACCCCCCATTTACCATTCTTTTTTGGCACCTCTACAGTATTTGCTAACCAATTAGGATATTTTACCTCACGTATCGAACCAATTTTCAAGAGTTTTTGTACCTCTTCATCGATCACTTGGTTCTTGAATGGTCCTTGCTTTCTTTTCTTTTGCTTGACATGCACGAAGGATGGATCTTCATTTAATTTATGAGTTATCACTTCCGGAGGAATACCTGTCATGTCTGAATAGGACCAAGCAAAGCAATCTGCGTTAGCCTTTAAATATTCAATTAACTTACCTTTTCTGCTGGGGCTTAGCCTCGTGCCTCTGTGGACTTTTTGTTCGGGCTTCAGCTCAAATAGTGGAACAACTTCGAGTTCCTCCGTAGTCATTTTGATATGCTCGTCCTCTTCTGGTTCCTGAATGACATCAGGTCTGGAATCCATGTCCACATACTTCTTCCGAGGTGAGTTGGTTCACCTTCTCGTGGTTACCTTCTTCCGCACCTATTTGAACAACAGTTTCTACTGTACCTGCCTGATTAACAGTTGCTTCCGTACCTGTTTGAACAACAGTTGTTTCCGTACCTGTTTGAACGAACCTTTCATTTTTTGATTTCTCCGCTTCTTCATTTTTGTTAGAGTATGCTATGGAATTTATATTCCTTGAGGTTTGTTGATCGCCTCGAATCTGTTGAATTCCCCATTCGAAAGGGAATTTAATTAGTTGATGTAAGGTAGATGGAACGACTTTCATGTTATGGATCTATGGTCTCCCCATGATTACGTTATAGGCCATGTCAGTATCAATGGCTTGGAATCTAGTATTTTTGATTACTCCCTCCGCATAGGTGCTAAGTTCAATTTCCCCTTTTGTTATGATCGTAGAGTTGTCAAACCCAGATAAGGCTCGAGCTTTTGGGATTACATGATCCTCCATTAGTATTTCTTCCACAACTCTCGGCAAAATGATGTTGACTGAGCTACGTGGATCGATCAACACTCTTTTTACGTTAGTGTCATGTATAGGTAGGGATATTACCAATGCGTCATTTTATGGAGGCATTAATCCGTTGATATCTGCATCATCGAATGATGTACTGTCTGCTTCCAAGTCTTCACGAATCCGCTTCCCGTGTGTAATTGTGAATTTTTTGGTTCTTTTGCAGATTACTCCGTTCACCTCCTCACCTCCATGTATCACGTTGACCGTTCGTTTTGGAGATGGTGGTCTTGGGGTCTCCTGCCTGTTCTTCATATATGCCTGCTTACTAGGGGTGGGCATAAAATTCGAAAAACCGAATTCCGAACCGAACCGAATTAATTTTGTATTTTAGTTTTGTTTTTTTTCGGTATTTCGGTACGAAAATTTTGGTAATTCGGTTCGGTATATAGTATTGTCCAAGCCCAACTTTTTTTTAAAATTGTTTTAGCCCAATAACTTTAAGCCCACACCCAAAAGTCCAAAACACCTATTAATTTAATATTTCTCGTATTACTACTAATATAACAAAAAAGTGAAATTGATATCTTAAACTCTGAGTAGAAAAGTATTTGGAATCAATAGAAAAGATTTCCTTTTCGATGACTTATTTTGCAAACTTTAAATTAAAAGGTAAGATAGTTACTTCTATTTCGATTTGAATATTTAGCTAACATTATTTCGATAAAGATCATTAACCAAACAAATTCACTGACCATTTTCAGTTTAATACAAGCTATATTGGTTTCAAAAGTCGAAGAGCTACATATTTGAATAAGCAGAAGCCTCGTAACATAGATATGGTTTAAATCGAAACCGTACCGAAACCGTACCGAACCAAAATAAGAAATACTGAACCGTACTGAAATATTTTGGTATGGTATATGGTATGCACAATTGATAAACCGAATACCGAAATACCGAACCGAAATTCATAAATATCGAACCCGAAGTACCGAATTCCTATCCCTACTGCTTACCTTTTTCACTAAATAATTCTGTGAAATAGCCATGTTTTAATAATTGTTCTACCTCACCTTGAAAAACTGCAATCCGAAGTTCTGTGTCGATGATCGTTATGGAATTCACACCAGAAGTCTGGATTCTTTCTATTTGGGTTTGACCTAATTTCTTTGGGCCATCAGACTTTATCGCTCATATTTCTCAGTACTGTGATTAGTTCAGAAGTACTTAAATTGAAGTTGTGGTATCCAACTCTTGTACTACCTCTTCTTCATTCATCGCGATCCTTTCTGGATCTTGATGAGGATGAGCCCGTATCTCTGTTTGATGGTCTATATTCTGACTGGACGTTTTCAAACCCGAGACGATTTTCTCGTCCCGATGGTCCCATATAAGGGTCGTACCTGTTTTTACCTATCCTTTTTTCTGGCTCGGAGCATATGGAACTGGTCTAATCTTTAGCTTTTGATTGAGCAATGGTGTCTGCTTCTATTCGTAGCTTAGTACTATACCTTGTTATAGACGTCGTTCCATGTTGTGGCTGGGAATTATCTCAAGCTTTCCTTGAGTCTCCTCGTGGCTTCAGAACTCCTATCATTTAAATTGCTTGCAAATGCCATGGCTGCCCAATTGTCAGGTACCCTTGGTAGCAACATTCTTTCTCGTTGAAACATGTCTACAAATTCACGAAGCAACTCCGTGTCTCCTTATTTTATTTTGAATATGTTTTCCATTCTTTTTTCGACTTTTTGTGCACCGGAATGCGCTTTTATAAAAGAATCTGCAAGCTCAGCAAAAGATGCAATAAAAGTTTTGGGTAAAAGGGAATACCATGTTAGTGCTCCTTTGGTTAGTGTTTCTCCAAACTTCTTGACTAGGACCGACTCAATTTCTTGTTTAGTCAGGTCGTTGACTTTTACTTCGGTGGTAAAAGCAGTTACATGATCATGAGGATCGGTTGTCCCGTTATACTTGGGAATGTCAGGCATTTTGAACTTCTTGGGGATAGGAAAGGATGCTGCACTTGGCTTCCAAGGTTGTTGAGAATATCTATCAACATCAATGCCTTTAATGACAAGTGGTACTCCAGGGATTTGCCAATCCGATAGTTTTATTCCTTCACCTGTTTCTGTAAGGTTAGTAATAAATATTGTAACTCTGGGTTATTGGACATACCTGGTCTCGCTTCAAGGGACTCATTCAGAGCGCCTCTGCTTCCTGAGTTTGCTAACCCAGATTTTGTGGGTTTTCCATAGTTGTGGTGTTGTTAGGAGGTGGAGCAGGTGATGCAGCTGGTAATCCTCTCATAAAAGCTTGTAAAGCTTGAGTCACATATTCACCAACCATTTGCTTCACCTGATCTTGTTCTCATGTTTGTTCATTTGCGTTGTTATTATTGTTTTGAGCCGTGGATTTGTCTGGGGAATTCTCCCTTGAGCCCCATGGGGTTCCTGAAGGTGATGGAACTGGAGTTCCGATTCTCTGTTGATTATTTTCATTGGCGTTCGACATAATTCAAAGAATATAATTTGAAAGTAAACAAAGATTATCAGTTTCCCGGTAACGGAACCAATTTGTTTAACCAAAGAATTGGATTCTTTGCCAAAGTTATTTTAGGAAGAAGTTTCTGATAACAAGAGAATAAGATAATAATTGCAAGTAAATTTGTAATTGGAAAGCAGTAAGATGCACAAAAACTAAGTGTATTGCAATAGTAGTTCGAATGTGTCCTTACAAGTTATATTTTACTCCCTTATATAGGGAATTTCTTAATATAACATCAGCCCTTTTCAGTAATTGAGCATTAACGACTAATAAGGGCAACGTTACAATGATTAAATGTAACTGTTGCGTGAAGGTTGTGTAACGTTTGGCTCATTAATTGAAGATCTCCGAATCTGCCCTTTATTCTGCCTGGATTCATCTTGCCCACGCCTCTTCATCTTCTTAATTAGGTTAAGATTCTCATACATGATTCTCCTGTGGGTATGCTATTCAGTGCCTCTTTGTCTCGTACCTCTCCATGAAGTTCTGTCCAGTTGTCATGTTTTCATTGTTCCACGTAGATTGCTAAGTCATCACAGTTATTACACGTGTGAAGCTCTTTTTTACCAATACATTAACCTTATGTCAGTGAAAATTTCTTGAGTCAATAAGATGTTCTCAAATATACTCCTACCCTTCACAAATCCGGATTGATTAGGAGATATTAGAGAAGGCAGAAAATTTTCCAATCTATCATGTAACACCCTAGACAAGACCTTGTTAATGAAGTTGCTCAAGCTAATAGGTCTTAAGTCAGAAAAGGTCTCAACTCTAGGTTTCTTAGGCAGCAATACTAGATTAGTGTGAGTGATGGATTTAGGTAGTGCAACTCCTCCATAGAAGTATAACACCATGTCCTTACCTCTTCAATTGTTGGAAATCTGCTAAGTTCCAAATTCTGTTCCATAGTGACCATTGTTGATACCCAATTCTTCCTCAAATTATTTTAAATCTTGCATATATACCTTCAAAATCACTTTTTTATAATAACTGGTATTTTTTTCATAATTTTCCATAGTTTTATCAATTTATTTTCTAATTTTATTCAGTACTTTACATCCAATAATTATTCAGTAAATTGCATTACAAATAATTTCAAAATATTTCTTAGCTCATTATATCATTTTTTATCCTATTAGGATTTAATTATTTCACAAATTAGCCAATTTGGCATTGTTTGGCTATAATCACAACAATTTTGCAACTATAGCCTAATTGTGCATTTTATGCTATTTTAATTCAATAGTCAGTCATTCTATATTTTAAATACTAGTTAATTACCTTAATTTCACATATTTAGCCTTAATTTCATTTTATGTAATTATTAGCTATTTTTATTAATTATTTACCTATTTAATTGGGTATTTAACAAGTAGCCAATTTTTATTTAAAATATAGCCTAAATCAAATCTGGTCCTAACCCATTTAATTTAGCCCAAAACGACCCAAGCACAATCCCTAAGCCTACCCGACCCAATCCTGTGTGTAATCTGGACCGTTGATCAAATTAGATCAACGACCCAGATTCACTCTTACCAAATTAAGACCTAACGACTACCCCCTTCTCCTCATTCACTCCACGTTCAATCATCTCTCTACCTCCCTCTCTCTCTATCTCCGGTTCTCTCTAGAACCTTCTCGTATCCCTTCTCTCTGATGGACTCTGTCCATCTTCTCCGGCCACCTTCCTCGCCGGAAGCTATGTCCTCTCACCATCCACTAGCCTTTGCTTCACCCCACATCAGTTTGATGCTACCCTGAGGTCCTCAGATGAACCTGGAGCGGTTCAACTCTTACCCATGGTCCTTCATGCCATTTTTCGGCCACCTCCGGCTGTTCGAGTAAGATCAATGACTTTTCTGGCCAAAGCCGGTAACATTTTAAGGTTTTCTTATCTTCTATGGGTTCTCTGAAACCCCAACTCTTAAGATTTTTCGATTTCTTTTAGATCCGTGTTTATTATGAGCTTTTTTTTGTTTTCCTCAAAGGTTTTTCTGATTTTTCTAAAGTGACTCTTCATCTTCAACTAGGGTTTCAACCCCTTTTCAAAAAAGAACGCTTTTCTTCTGATTTTTTGTATTAATCTATGACTCTCACTGTGTTTAAATGTTTGTTTGAGCCTTCTCCTTTATCCGAGTTATTCTGTTGAAAAACCATAATTTTTCTTAAGTTTCTGAGTTTGTCTTTGGTACTATGTTCAGTTAATCTGTGTGTTTCTCATGAATATTCTATGATGCTGCAATTTTACTTTATGCTTGCTTGTTAGGGTTTCTGGGTTCGATTACTCCTGCCTATATCATGTCTATGCTATGACTCAGACTGTGTTCCATATGAAACCCTAACTCTTATTTGATACTGGTCTTCTTATGGTCCTGATTCTTGTCTATTACTTGCTTATTCTCATAGTGTTATGATAAATCAGTGTTATCTTCTCTATTTGTGAATCCTTGAAGTTCTATGACTAATACTTCACTGATCTTGCATGACATTCTTTACTGACTTCGAGAATTTTTCTTAGAACTGTGATATTTTCCTTAAAACTGTGATTCTGTGTATTTTCCTTAGAACTCTTTACTGGTTTTGCATATTTGTGTGACATTTGCCTTATTTGATAATTTATTCCTTGTGATTTCGAGGGATCTATTACTGATTTTCAGAATTATTTTCTAAGTATGCTGTCAATTAATTCTTATATACTTTCCTTAATTAATATATTCTGTACGTAGCCCTAATCACATGCCCTATTCTTTACTACTCTTTGTACGATTAAGATCAGTCTTTCAATTAGTTCTCTTTCCTTAATTTTACCACTGTGGTATCCGTTTGAACTGTGACTCCTTAATTATGGGGAGTACTTGTATTGATTGGATCCTAATTGTGTTTATTTCTATAATTATATACACTTTACTTGATTCCTTTCCTTATTTTGCCACTACTTGTTACCGTTTGGGTATGATTCCTTAACTAAAGGGAGTCTGTATACTAAATTGATTCTAATTAATGTTTATTTCTATAATTACTGCTGAACTATTAGTTTTACCTTATCCTTGTGCCCGCTTTCAAACTATATATACCCTACTCTTTCATTAGCAAAGACACGAAAAAAAATCTGTTCAACTCTCTCTTCCACAACTAAAACTTGCTACTCTCTCTATTCTCTCTTTTGTGTTACTTGCTACTACTCTAAGTTAGCCGGCTGCACGCCAAGGCTAACTACTGTGCATCTCCTATATTTTGCTTTGTGTTACTTCTTTCTTCACCTTACTGGTATGTTCTAATTCAGATTTCATTTCTTCAACCAATATGTTTCTGCTATTGTTGCAATTCATTGTGTTTCTAATTTGCTTTTACTTATTATTCTGTTGTACAACATGTAACTAGGATCTTGGATTCCATCTAGCATGTCAAGTTCTGCCTTATTAACTAGCATGTCTTTGTGTACTCCAACTTTGTCTTTATATGAATCTCCATGCTTATGTTTGATACTTTAGATTAGAGCATCTTCTACTGTCTTAAACTGGTTGGTACTGCCATGTTAGTTTCACCCTATACCCTGCTGATCCTCTGAACCCTTAGGAGCTTCTGATTTTGTGCCCATATGTGTTTCTACCTGCTACATGCCTACCCTCACATGCTCTGTATTTTCCCCTCAAATCCCCTCACCCCTGTTTGTGATTGTTGAACTATTCTGGGTCCTTTATGTGATGCTGACTTTGCTTTGGTTCTGAGATTGGTGTTCTTTCAAATTATTTTTATCAGATAAACTTTTGTTATGAAAAACTATTTCATTAGTCTCTTTTCCAAAACAGCTTTCCTACTCAAAGGGTTTTTCAAACCATATCAAGCACTCTCACTCTACTCTTAGATCATTAAGTCCTGCCCCTTTTGTGTGAGCATTGCCTTGGAACCCTTGAGATCCCTCTGAACTTTGACACACAAGAGCTGGCCTTTCCACACTGCACTTACTCTATCTTGGCTATGAAATCTAGGTTTGAGCACTGCTCGGGATCCCTTGAGGTCCTTAAGGAACTCTGACACACCCGGATCGTGAAAAGGTTGTGAAACATTACCTGGCATTGAGGACATGGAGATTTAGGCCTATTCTGTAGGCACCCTATAGTTAACTTCTTATTTTCTTCTATTTCAATTGTGTAATTCATATCCAATGGTCCGTAATAATTATTTGTAAAACAACTCTGGGGACAGATAGTGAAAATGGGTGGGTGATATGCATGTTGTAGTATAATCAAGGGTAGAGACCATGTTTCCTAGGTTTATTTTCTCTATGCGCAATAGTAGCCATGTTTAGGTACAACATGCCATGCATTAGATATCATGCTACTTAGGCTCATATATATACTGTTTTCTTTCAGCATGTCATCATTCATTACACTCACTTAGAAATCCTGTCTATAGGACAAATAAATAACAAAATTGCTATTATGTGATTCTGCTCATATAAACATGTTCTGAAATTTCATTTTGAAGTCATGTCCTAGAATAAATAATGGTAACAAAACTGCAATCATGTCTCATCATGCCTACGCACTTAGAAATCCTGTTTCTAGGTAAACAACATTAAAAACTATCACCTATGCTATTTCTGAAACTGTGCATAATGCTGTGATTCTACGTGCATTTAGAGATCCTGTCTTAGCGACTGCATATGCATCATTCTGCATTAGACATCATGTTATAGCATCGTACTCATTTAACTACAATTAGTCTAAATACAGATATCTAAAACAGTCCTCCTGTCCTAACAAACTGGTAAATTAGTCTCTGAATATCTGCAACACCTAAAATTGCATGTTATTAGGTATAACGATCTGAAGTTGTTATAAACTCTGAATAATTGTTACACGCCTAGGCAAGCCTTAGGTAATCGACCATAAAGAAATAAAACTAGAACTGTCTTCGTGATTAGTGTTCAACTGTCAGCATGTTTAAAAAACAGTAGGCAAGCCTGATTAGGACTTCCTCTCTGAGTTATGCAATAAAATCTGTCTTTGTGTTATCACTTAGATACCATGTTTAGGATCAGAATCTTAATCTGGACCTTAATTGTGTATGAGTCATGTTGTTTATGTGTACTATGTGTGGAGGTATACTTGAGCCTTCTACTTGCTTTCCATGCTCCCCTTTTACTGAAGTCCTATCTGTTTTCTTATATGTCGCCTTAGTATTTTCAACTTTAAAAACAAACTTGAGGGTCTGTCTAGCACCTCCTTCATTGGATAGAAGTCCTAAATTCCCCCGGGACTGATAGGAAGGGACGGGTAACAACATGCAATAGAGACCGAGACCAACACTCGCTTTAGTTAATTTCACGGGGAGGGAAAGGGTAGATATGGACATGATGACCGGTTCGCTAATACCACGTGTAGCCCCTCTTTGAGGAGTGTCATACCGGGTATTGCATTGATGTGATCCATATTATAAATGAACCTAGGATACCCCTTCACTTTCACAAACATGCTTAGATTGTAATTCCTATCAAAATCTAGCTTTCCATTAACTGTTTTCAAATATCTGTNATCCTGAGGGGTGCCTAACACCTTCCCCTTAGGATAATTTCAAGCCCTTACCCTACCTCTTGTTATCAGACGTAGTTATAAATGAACCCCCTAGGTGCCCTAACGCACCTTAAAATCGTTAGGTGGCGACTCTTCAAAAAATGCAAACCCCCTTTTCCAAAAGGAAAGAGTTGTCTCAACCCAATGTCATAAACCCTTTTAGAATCAGGCCCTGACAGGAGTGCCTTGGAAAAAAAGGGGGCGTGACAACCATCGAAGGTACATTATTGAGCAAGGAAAAGTCAGATGCATCTCCTTCATTTGTGAACTGTTTTTGATAGAAGTCCACTGCAGTTGTAGCCAGTTGCTCCTGGTCTTCAATCCATACCCCACTTCCACTTTTGATCCTCTTCAATTGAAATTTCTTTCTTTTTCCATTGACATGATTGTGAAATAAACTTGTATTCCTATCTCCTTCAGCAAACCAAGTCATCCCAACTTTTTGCTTCCAGTACTGCTCCTCAATACTCAAGTATTTCTTCAATTCAGATTGAGCCTTTTGAAGCACAATCCTGTTCTCAATTGTAGGCTCTTCTTCAAACAACATCTCTTTCACCTTAACAATATACTCCAAGATTGCCAACTGCTTGAAGATATCACCAAATATTTCCTTACTCCGTTTTGACAGTGCTGCCTTCACCCTCTTGAGCTTCTGCTTGAACATCAAAAACGGATGCCCTATGAAATCAGCTTCCCAATTCTGCCTCACCACATCCATAAATGTAGCATGATTAGTCCAAAAGTTCAAGAACCTAAAAGGCTTGACAAAATTGGTGGTGGGCTCCCCACATGTCATTAACAATGGTGCATCTGATCCAGTTCTGATTAGATGTTCAACTTCAATGGTTGTCCACATGTTCTGAAATGGAAAATTCACAAAGATTCTATCCAATCTTTTGAATATACACGCAGCATTGGGTCTCCCATTCCACCATGTAAATGGACTT
>MDKH01239743.1:0-11532 GCA_005239495.1 Nicotiana undulata | reverse complement strand
ATTATTCTATTCGTCAATTTATGCATTGGAATTAATAAATTTAGTTCATATTTGAATTGTTCTATTATAACTAAATAAACTTTTATTGAAATTAATTAAATAAGTTCTAACATTGGATTGCCTAGCAAGTGTGGTGTTAGGCGCCATCACGATCCCTAAGGTTGAGAATTTAGGTCGTGACAAGTTGGTGTCAGAGCACTAGGTTGCTTAGGTCTCACAATTCACGAACAAACTTGGTAGAGTCTGAAGGATCGATACGGAGACGTCTGTACTTATCTCTTAGAGGCTATGAAGTTAGGAACAATTTCACTTCTATTCTACTCTATCGTGCGAATTTATTCCACCATTGATGATTGAACTTGTCTATTCTTGTCCTCTCACAAATCTCGACAACACACAAAGCGTCTACAACCAGACAAGAGATGAAGCCCCAATGACAGCTACGATTAGGGAAAGAGACAGAAGCAAAGCTCAGTCTAAAGCTCGAACATCAACACCTATTGTACAGTCTCAAATGGATTTAGACGCGGAGGTTCTAGCTCAGTCGGTACATGTTGGACTAGTCCAGATTCCAGAAGGATTCATAGATACTCCAGTATTGCATAACAAGGGAATAGTTGAAAGCAATGGGGTTGATTCTGCTGTGTTTCAGGTGACGGATTCCACCAAGAGGTGGTGGGAAGATTATGTAATTACTAGACCAGTTGTGGCTTTGACTGAAGATGCGGACGTATTGAGAGATCACCCAGTAAATCATGTATGGGTGCAACGGACCTTGGCATCTGGTTGATTTATATGAGTTGTGGAGTTTAATATTGTGTATTATCAGACATTGTGACTTATGACTTCGTGCCAATTGGGGAAGTCCACCGTCAAGGGATAAATTGCGAGGTCATGTGTTATATCGATTCTGGCCTGGAATATATAAGGCCTGAGATTTTGCAAGGGATAAAGCTGGGACTTGCGCAGGCCTACTCAGCGTGAAAATCACGGTTGCGGATTTTGGGGTGCTCTAGAGGGAGTACAGTGGTTGACGAGCTTTTAGACTATGTGGTTCGTGCCAAAATTGATTTGTATAGAGCTCTACTTTGGGATCATTGTGCATCAATAGGGATAAGAGTTACCCCAAGGAATAACAAAGAGTATACAAATAAATGGGGTAGCTCAGTAGTGTTGAGTCAACATAGTAAAAGAAGAAATTGGCCGCCGGTGTTTGTGGCAAGCCTAGGAAAAGGACGACTATCAATTGCAACATCAAATACTTGAATCAGTTCTCGTAAATACTTTTGAAAGAGTTTGTTTAACTGACTCCCCATAATGCATGGCGCATAGGGTTTGAACGGTTGCATCAGGTCACTATGATGGTGTCATAATATGCCATCTTGTTCGATAAGTTAGCCGTCATACTCCTACTTCGGTTCATATGGCCATAGAGAGAGTCCACAGACTCATTAAAGGACTAAAATATCGTAAAATTTTGTACGACTCAGGGCAGGTTGATACTTCATTTCGGCTAGTGGTAGAAATTGTCCTAGACTTGGGAGAGTCATATTTCATCAGATCACTCAGGCTACGTGCCCCATTGCATTTATAACTCAACTTACATGTTGAAGGTGGAGGTCAGACTCCTAGAGGTGGAGACCCAGCCTGTTGATGTATTTTCTATGGTATGGCTGAGGTCGCTACACCAGATGGTGTCATTACAAGTACAATTATTTAGTTATTATAAAGTTACAATTTCCTTAACTTGATTTGGTTATGAGTATGTAGGAAAGTCCTCCTAATATGCTCCACTCTTGGGTGAGCTTCGTAACTCTGAAATCTACTTATGTGAATACTTGTATTGAGAAATTCTATGGAGATAACTATGTTTATCATTACGTGTTGTAATTTTGTTTAATGAAAAATATTTAAAAGAAGAAAATGGAATGTTTCGATTGGCACGATATGCATATTACTTGTGATTCAGAATTGAGGGCGAGATCCTCGCATTTTAATATGATTTGATATGTTTAAATCGGGCTACGAGCCGCGGTGGAAGTTATGTAAGGATGAGATCCTTATGATGAAAAATTCTTGTGTTTAAATTCTCCCTTGTAAAATTAAAATTTGTACTATAGTACTAATAGGGACTCATGCATGTTAGGCTTATTTGAAAATTCTATAAATTTTTCTGTGCATAATTTGTCAAATTCGTGCTATAACTATTTAGCTTTAACCTACGAGGTAGGTGTCCGCCCATGTGGAATTAAATGAGACACGTTAATTCGGGTATATAATTACGAGGTCTTAAAGCATCATATCTCGTTACCAGTATTGTGAAGGTTTGAAAGGAGATTATTGTTAACGTGAAGTTATTTGATAATTCTGTAATTGGTTATGAACAACTATTAAGAAATAGAGGCAGTCAAGTACTGGCCTAGACCCACTACAACCACGGAGATCGGGAGCTTCTTGGGTTTGGCGGGTTACTACCATCGTTTTGTGGAAGGGTTCTCATCCATAGCAGCCCCAATGACTAATTGACTCAGAAAGAAGCCCCATTTAAATGGTCATATGAGTGTGATGCAAGCCTTTAGAAGCTCAAGTCAGCCTTCATTTCAGCACCGGTGTTGGTGTTACCATCAGACTCAGGTTCTTTCACGGTATATTGTGATTCTTCCCGTGTTGGACTTGGAGAAGTATTGATGCAGGATGGCAGGGTGATTGTATATGCGTCTCGGCAGTTGAAAGTTCATGAGAAGAATTATCTTGTCCATGACTTGGAGTTGGCAGCCATCGTTCATGCATTGAAGATTTGGAGGCACTATCTTTATGGCGTGTCGTGTGAGGTTTTCACAGACCATCGCAACCTCCAGTACTTGTTCAAACAAAAGGATTTAAATTTGAGGCAGCGGAGATGGTTAGAGTTACTGAAAGATTATGATGTCACTATATTATATCATCCAGGGAAAGCCAACGTGGTGGCCGATACATTGAGTAGAAAAGCGGTGAGTATGGGCAGCCTTGCGTATGTTCCAGTCAGTGAGAGACCATTAGCTTCAGACATTCAGACGTTGTCTAATCAGTTCGTGAGGTTGGATATTTTGCCCAGCAGTGTTCTAGATTGTACAACCGCTCGGTATTCTCTAATTGAGCGTATCTTAAATCGGCAGGATGATGACCCACATTTGATGGTCCTTAGGGATACAGTTCGGCACGATGGTGCCAAAAAGGTTAAATTTGGAGATGACGGTGTTTTGAGGATGTAGGGCCGTACATGTGTGCCTAAGGTTGGTGGCCTTCGTGAGTTGATTCTTGAGGAAACTCATAGTTCTAAGTATTCTGTTCACCCAGGTGCAACCAAAATATACCAGGACTTGAAGCAGCATTATTGGTAGAGAAGGATGAAAAAGGACGTTGTTTCTTAAATTACCAACTGGTGAAATATGAACATCAGAGACCCGATGGTTTACTTCAGCAGATAGAGATTCCTGAGTGGAAGTGGTAGCGTACCGCTATGGACTTCATTGTTGGACTCCCACAGACTCAGAGGAAGTTTGACGCAGTTTGGGTTATTGTGGATAGGCTGACTAAATCAGCACACTTCATTCCAGTGGAAAGTACTTATAATTCGGAGAGGTTGGTAGAGATATATATTCGAGAGATTGTTCGCCTTCGCGGTGTGCCCGTGTCTATCATTTCAGATCGAGGTACACAGTTTACTCCGCACTTTTTGGAGGGCAGTTCATCGTGAGTTGGGTACACGCGTTGAGTTGAGTACAACATTTCATCCTCAAACGGATGGGCAGTCCGAGCATACTATTCAGATTTTATAGGATATGTTTTGCGCATGTGTTATTGACTTTGGAGGTTCTAGGGATCAGTTCTTGCCGTTAGCAGAGTTTGCTTATAGTAATAGCTATCATTCGAGTATTCAGATGGATCCCTATGAGACATTATATGGTAGACGGTGCAGATCGCCAGTTGGATGGTTTGAGCCGGGAGAGGCTCGGTTATTGGGTACAAACTTAGTTCAGGAGGCCTTGGACAAGATCAAGATTATACAGGATCGACTTCGTCCAGCTCATCCCGGACAAAAGAGTTATGCCGACCGTAAAGTTCGTGATGTGGCGTTCATGGTTGGAGAGAGGGTATTACTTCGGGTATCTCCCATGAAGGGTGTTATGAGATTTGGGAAGAAGGTTAAGATGAGCCCTAGGTATATCGAGCCATTTGATATTCTTGAGAAAGTGGGGGAGGTGGCTTAAAACTTGCGTTACCTCCAGGGTTATCCTCAGTTCATCTGGTATTCCATGTGACTATGCTCCGAAAATATCATAGTGACCCGTCTCACATGTTAGATTTCGGCTCTATCCAATTGGACAAAGACTTGACTTATGAGAGCCGGTAGCCATTTTAGACCGGCAGGTTCGTCAATTGAGGTCTAAGAGTTATCCTTCAGTTCGAGTGCAGTGGAGAGGCCAGCCCGTTGAGGCAGCTACTTGGGAGTCCGAGTCGGACATGCAGAGTAAATATCCATACTTGTTCGCCAATTAAGGTAATCTATGTCCGTTCGAGGACGAACATTTATTTTAGAGGTGGAGATTGTGATGACCCAAGAGGTCATTTATGAAATAAGACTCAGTTCTATTGGCAAAAGTTAGAAATTTGGCGATTTTGGTCGATAGTGAAAAATTAGGTATCGGGGTTAGAATGGAATTTCAGAAGTTGCAGTAGGTTCGTAGTGTCATTGGTAATGTGTGTACAAAATTTAAGGTCATTTGGACGTGGTTTGGTAGGTTTCGACGTCGTTAGCGAATATTGTAAGTTTAGAAGTTCTTAGGCTTGAATCTGGGGTTGATTTGGTGTTTTGATGTTGTCCTGGGTGTTCTGGAGGTTCGACTAAGCTCGAGTAGTGATATATGAATTTTTTGAATTATTGGTTGAGGTCTCGAGGGCCTCGAGTGAGTTTCAGATAGGTTTGAGTTGTGTTGTGCTCGTTTTTCTTATGTTTCGACGTTGTTTCTTCAAGCATAAATGATATCATATTGAACAAATAAGATTTTGTTTCTCCTTTGATTGAAGTATTAGACCCGTATCGTGATTACGGACCCGTAGCAAAAGGAATCATCAAATTTGGACATCGTATGAGGATTTTATGGTCATTTTACTAAATTTGTCAGATTTTTCAGATTAATTACGAAATTGACTCTGACGGCATATTTAAAAATCTGCACTATTGGCAAATATTAAAACTTACATATCTCATTCATAATAAAGTCAAATTGAGTGATTCAAAAGTCTAACTTGACTAGAATTTTACAAGAAATTCATTGGAGGCATAAAAAGCGTGTTTCGCGATTGTTTGACACAAGAAACGAAGCAGAATAGCTGGTAGAAAGAATATATAAAAGTAGGGTTTGTTCATTCGGTCATATTTTTAGTTGGAGAGCTCGGATTTGAGCGATTTTGGAGGCGATTTTCACCATAGGTATTCGGGTAAGTGTTCTTTACTCGTTTTTTATTATGTTCCATGAATCTATCTTCATTTTTGGAATTTGATTGATGATTTTAAAGTGAAATTGAGGGAGTTAGGGCTTGCGTTTTGGAGAGTTTTAGGTAGGGATTTGAGGGACCAAACGAATTTCGATTTTGATGAATTGTATATGGTTAGAATCGGGAGAGGACGAGGGTTTTGATTCTGCTATTTTGACTGATTTCCAGATGTGGGCCTGGGGGTCGAATTTTGGCCGATTTCGGATTTTTAGCATATTTTGTAGTTTTATTGTGAAATTCGATTCGTTAGCCTATGTTGATGATATTAATCTAATTATGATTATATTCGAGTGGGTTAGACAATATTCTAAAGGAAAAGTTATAATTGAGCAGTGAGTGGCCTGCGAATTTGAGGTAAGTGCTTGGTTTGACCTTGACTTGAGGGAATAGGAATCCCCAACTTAATTGCTATGCGAATTTGCATGTGTGTGGTATATAAGTAAAGGTGACGAGTATCTATGCACCATCAAATTGTCTGTTAACCATGATCCCTTCCCCATCTCCAATTTATTCAATTCATGGCTTAATTGTTTTATGCTCATTGATGTTTCTATGACTACTTGACTTTGTTAACTTGTTGTAAATCTTGTTTCAATTATTTATGAAAAGTATTGGTTGTTTCCTTGGTTTCTTTGTGGTACATAAAGGTTGAGCGGTTTGACATTGGTTTACGAGATACATATATATGTTTCCTGTTGGTTTCATTTTGAGATAATATTGAGGAAGTTTATGAGAAATACAGTTTATTACTTATGATTGTTGAGACAAAAGTATTGTGAAAGACTTTGACCTGAATTGTGTATTTATAAATAAATAAATGGACATGATATGTCTGGTGGGAGCGGGTTGCACGCCACAACAATGATAGTGACAAGGGTGGACAGGTGGTAACGGGCTGCACGCCGCAACAATGATAGTGATAAGGGTGAACATGTGGGATCGGGTTGCACGCCGCAACAATGATAGTGATAAGGGTGGACACTTATGTTTTACTGGTTTTTGAAACTCAAAGATTTGAAACTTAGAGATTTGAGAATTTACGGTTTTTACTTGACTATTTTTTTTATATTTTGCACTTACGATTATTTTAAAGAGAAGTTTGAAAATTTTAGACTTATGTGAGAATTTGGTGATAGCTGCGACCTGGTAAAGGCAGCTGAGTTATTTTATTTATCGTTACAGTTTATTATTATTTTTTGTTTACTCTGGAATATCTTTCTTGCTTTATTATATTATGTTGTTACACGTTATGTATAATTGCCCCGTCGTAGCCTCGTCACTACTTCGTCGAGGTTAGGCTCGGAACTTACTCAGTACATGGGGTCGGTTGTACTAATACTACACTCTGCACTCCTTTGTGCAGATCCAGGTATCGGACAACGTTAGGAGATCTTTAGTAGCCCGCATTCATCTTTCGGAGACACGAGGTAGATCTGCTGGCGTCCGCATATTCCTGGAGTCTTCTCAGTACTTTATAGACACTGTTTTATTTCTTTCAAAACATTTATATTATTTCTTTCAGCCCATTATTTGTAGTATTCTTTAGTAGTTCGTGAACTGTGACACCAGACCCTGACATAGTCTTATTGTTATTTATTTAGTTAGAGGCTGGCTTAATTATTCATTTATTATTCTATTCGTCAATTTATGCATTGGAATTAATAAATTTAGTTCATATTTGAATTGTTCTGTTATAACTAAATAAACTTTTATTGAAATTAATTAAATAAGTTCTAACATTGGATTGCCTAGCAAGTGCTACGCGTTAAGTATCCCGCCTGGGGAGTACGTTCGCAAGAAGGCGACATCACGATTCCTAAGGTTTCCTTTTTAGCTTTGGCTCGGAAGAGGTCGGCCTTTGAGCCCGTATTGGAAGGGGATCTTGATTTTTTTAATTATAAAAGAAACCCCAGGAGTTATGTCTTATTCCCGAGGAGATGTTTGATCTCCCTAGTCTAGGGACTTTGGAACAAACTAAAAAAGAAAGTACCTCGTCTAATTTGAAACAGAAGGAATATCATTTTTCAAAACACATTAAGCTTCAACTATCCAGAATTAGTAGCACAAAATAAAAATTACTATAAAAAATTGAATCGTCAAAAGTCAAATTACATGATGTTCTTTTCCAGAAATAACATTATCAAGACATTATGGAACCGCTAAAATATTTCTTACATTCATTAGCATTTCAGTTCGATAATCTTAAGAAAATGCTAATAAAAAGCTTGGCGTCAAATTAAATGATATCTGGTTATGGGCACCTTAAGAGGGTGATTCCAAACTTTTAGAGTTTTTTAACAACAACAAATAACAAAGAAAATATGATTAGTCGTGAATTATGTTTAATTTAATGATAATAGGCGAATTTTACTATAATTAGGACCCTAAGGAACCATATTTTGTATCGTTTTTAATGTAAATATTGATAACAAAATGCTCTGATTAATGCTTCATGCATTGCAGGTGATATATCACAAGAAAAGGACGTTGGAACATTTTTTGCGTCAATTATGAGAAAAAGAAGGCCAATTAAATAATACCCACAAAGTGCACCAAATAAAAAGCAAAAGCAGAGCTGAAGCAGGCCTGCCGCGGTCCGGGCGCCGCCGCGGTGCAACCGCGGTAGGAAGCTGCCTCAGATTCAAAGAACCTGTTTGGCCGCGGTTATGGCGTAACTACGGTGCGACCGCGGCAGGACGCGTAAACTTCAGGGACTAAAGTGCAAAATACGGAATTTTAAGCCCCAAACCCTATATAAACTTAAGGAATTCGCCCAAGAGAGGAGGAGAATCAGCTTTGAAAGTGAAAAACATCAAAAGCAAGGGCAAGAGGCAAGGAGGAAAATTGGGCATCAATCTTTATTTTCCTCTTTTGTTCTTTTACCATTGACTATGAATTCTTTTGTAGTTTTTGTTATTATTATGAGTAGCTAAATACTTTAATCTAAGGTTTTGGTGGAACCCGTTGGAGATGAACTTGTTGGCATGTTAATATAGTTTTGAGTTGGTTATTAATCTCTATTTGTTCAACTACGTTTTGATTGTAGTTTGTTGAAGGGCCCTCAACTAGCTGTTCCTATTTATTATGTATCTGCTTGAAAAAAAGTGCATATTTAGGTAGTTGTTGAACACCACCACTCCCGGAGTATAGACGAGAGTCATAACCGAGGGTTTAGAGGTTATGTTAGAGATAATATACCTCGGGTGCAATCTAAAGTGAACCGTAACGCAAATATAGCTAGCGTAGCTCGAGAGATTGCGTCTAGTAAATTGTCATAAATGCTTGAGAAAGTTACGATAACTGGAGAGTTAATAATTGATAGAGACAACCAAATCAAAGCTATAGGAACATACAACTAGGGAAAGAACCAACGAGGGAAACCATTACCTTAGACTTTTATTCCAATTGTTTACAATTGCTTGTTAGCTACTCTTAGTTTTATAGATTCAGTTAGCTGTAGTAGTAATCACAACACCATTTGTTATTCATAAAGTTTGAGGAGGTTGACTAATAAGAATTTAGTACTTTACAAGCTTCTTTTGATACGTTAAGTCCCTGTGGGATTCGACTCTGGACATAATAGTCCGGATTATATTTGCAACGCCCGCTTAGTCTTTTATTAGACACAGTTGAACGTGATCACTTAATTAACCAGTTAAACCACAAAAGAACATTCAAGTGAAATAATTATAAAAGATTATAAACTCATCTTGTATAGAACGCTAAAGCAATAAAATTCTGCATTCAGTTAATGATTCATAATTCTGTTGTATCCCATTGCGTCTCTAGATTACCATTCTAAAAAGTACAGTTAATGTTATTTTTTCCCTATTGAATCCGTTAATAATAAAACTGAAAAGAATGGGAAGAGAGTTCATCAGATTTCTCATATGCATGGCTAAAAGAATAAACCATGAAATATATCCATAGAACAGAAGTACCGCGTATGAGCAACCAAACTCTTAACTCCAAAAGCCAAATTGATAAGTGAGATAATGCCCCAAGAGTTATGAAGCGTCGGCTTCTGTTCGCACGCGTTAGCTTTTTTTTCCTGCTAATTGAACAGGGTATTTAAATTACTTTTGTTCAAAACAGGGTTATAAAGTTTTGGCTTTTGTTTGTATGCATTTCTTTCCTAATAAGTAAATAGGGCATTTAAATTACTAAGAAGGGCGATATGGTAATTTAACTTTACACTTAGGAGCTTCCCAATTTTAATATAGTATAGATTATTGAACTCTAGTAAGTGTCAAGTTGACCCCTCATCATTACTTCTTCGAAGTTGGAGTAGATATTTACTGGGTACGCGATATTCTCCGCACTCACGCTACACTTCTGCACTAATGTGCAGATACTGAGACAGGTTCCACCAGTGGTCGCGCGGGCACATAGGAGATCATCTACGGAAACTTAGGGGTGAGCCGTTTGCCTTGCTATGATCCGTAGCCCTGGAGTCTTTTTCCATCTTATTTACTATTCATGTCTATTACTTTCAGACAATAGTGTAATTAAAAATATATTAAAAAGGGATAAATAAATAGTAGTCTCACTTGTGGGCTTACCTAACGACGACGTTAGGGGCAGTCAACAATAGGTGTTATCTTACTCAAATGCTACTGAACAATTTGAACAAATAACCAAAACACGCTCATGGCATCAATATTATTAATCAGGAGAAAGAAGTTCAGACATATTTGAAGACTAAACAGGCTAAATCTAAGAGATCAAGCATGAACTTAATTGAACAAATCAGATTTCATATTTACTGTCCAGTAGCATTTATATCAATCAATACAGAGCTCCAACTTAGTTTTATCTCAAAGCATATTAATCAGGATCAGCTGTGGGCAGACAAAAACAAACTAAAGCAGATTTAATGATGATACATGGCTGAAATTATGAGATTAAGCATAGACACAATATGAACAATTCAACATTTCCATTTACAAGTTCAATAAACTAATTACAAACGAGCAAACATACCTTGCAGCAAGGAGAATGTCACGACCCAAATTCCCACCCTTTGGGCCGTGACTGTGCCTAACGTTGAACCCGCTAGGCCAGCCAACGTATAACTTGCAATAGTAATTTAAAATCGTTTAATACTGAACGAAACAAAGGTTCGTCACTTTCGACAAAATCCTGAAAGCATTGCTTAATAAAATTAACGAAACTTTAAGAATGCGGAGAATAAAGACCTGACAAACATGAAATAGCGTAAAAACTTCCCACATTAGTAATTCTCAAAACTTTACTGAGCCTTCCGAATCCCTTCAATTGTTTCACAACAGAGAAATAGTAACAATATTTTAGAAAAACTCAAAATGAACTGATAAGGCATCTACAACGAACAATCCCAAAACCGGGGTGTCACAATCCCACAGACTAACTACTGGAATACTAAATACAAGCCTGGAAATGAAAATACAACATCGTCTTGGAAATAAGAAGATAGACAATGAAACGGTAAAGGGAAGAAGCCTCGGGATCTACGAACGCCAGTGTATACCTCGAAGCTCTGTCGTGGACTGAAGGTATCTCCCTCAGAGCGCTCCACGGGGTCCGGTAGGAGGGTCTGCACAACACAAGGAAGTGCAGTGTAGTATCAGTACAACCGACCCCATGTACTGAGTAAGTGCCAAGCCTAACCTCGGCCGAAGTAGTGACGAGGCTAGACCTGACATTAACGATAAACTGTCCTATTCTACAGCAGGTAACAGGAAATAACATAAGGCAAGAATTAATCAGGCAAGTAGGGGATACGGGAGCAATAAAAGGGGGACAAGTGTAATACAACGGTCACCTCGACGGATAAAAGTAATCCAGAGAGAATAATCCAACATAATCGACCACGAAACAATATAATTGTCGGAAAAGTAAATAATGGCACGGCATCACCCTTCGTGCTTTTACACTCTCCTCACAATGCATTGTACAATGAATCAATGGCACGTCATTTACCTTCGTGCGTATAATCAATAAAATCATGGCACG